>CM053783.1:374777716-375030216 GCA_028749045.1 Cupressus sempervirens
TCTTAATTTTTGGACTAAATCTCTACATTGGGAATCCCCAATTAATCTCTTTTCAATGAATTCAATTCCAAGAAAGTTATCATAAGTTGAAAGTGAATTGGAAAAGACTCAAACATGCGAGGTATTTTTTTTCAGAAAGATATATCAAAAACTACTTAATTAAAGTTGTAGACAACATAAAACAAGAAGCTACACATGCACACATGATTATCAAGCTTCTTTGATTATTTTAGTTTATTAACAAGAAAGAGTGGAAGGAGATGGAGCCTAGTACTTGTCTTCATGTGAAATGAGGTAGAATATGTCCTTGTTTGTAAGATCCTAGTCTTCCCAAGCCTCCCTCTGATCTAGTTAATTCTTCTACGAGCCCTAGTCCTCCAAATTCTCCTTATGCAGGTGAATAATTTAGGCTATAGTTTTGGCCTTAATTTTCTTATGTTTTATATTTCTTTTAAACCTCCTATTATATAGGGTGAAATGTCATTGCATTGGTTGTGCCCATTGCAACCAACATCCTTATTAAGGTTTGATTTATAAAATCTTTGTGTTAGTTTATTTTTTATGAAATTTATTTAATAACCCCTTTTGGTTTTCAAAAACCAAGGTGTTATAGGAGGTTTAATCTTAAAAGAACCTTGTGGAGTGATGATTGAGTTTTTGAATCCTTCCCAAAGATCATAAGTTCAAATCTTAAGAGTCTTTTATCATTTTAAGTCTTTACATTCTAAGTTCAAGGTTTCATTATTATGCATGACTCTTCAAGAGTCATGTAAGTGAGTTGGTTGAAGATGAGATTGTGTATGAAGTAGGTTCAAGGTTTGATTCTCTTGGTATTTCCTTTACTATTTTGACTTATTAGTCAAATTGTATTCTTTATACAAAACATACACACAAATATATTTTTACATTTTTACTTGGGCATATATGTGTGTGTGCTCACATATACATGGGTAAATATGTATATTTAGCTGTACAACCAAAATTCAATAAAGATAAAAGTAAAGCATCCAAAAAAACTAAATATAAGAATCCCCAAAATCCCAAATTTGGATGAATGACTTCTCTATAAGGAATTCTAGCCTCAAGGTCCCCATATGGATCATGGTTCCATCTCTAAATTAATGAATATTATAAAGGATTTTCCTCATGTTCCTATACACACCTACATCACCAATGAACATATGCCTATCTACACATAATCTCATGATATGTCATACAATAACACAAGCACTAAATGGGTTAGCAAGGTTAGAAATCCATAAAATACATAATCCATATACGAAAGAATATAATGCACATCATAAGAAATGGATTTTTAACCATGTAACATATCTTGTATCACTATCATAAACTTATATCTAGTGTCTCGTAATAGATCTTAGATCATGTTGCTAGTGTGGCATTACATTTTGTTCCTTACTATGAATCACAAAGAGGAAGGATTGAATTATCAAGCAAGTTTATATGCCTGATAGTCAATCCTAAAAATTAAAAATTAAAAACTAGGATCAAATGGTCTAGTGGGTTTGTGTGCCTAATAGTCAATCATGCATGCCTGTCAGTGGCTTATGTATGCATGCATATGTTTATTTGTGTCCATCCATAGATCAATTTCTTGGTATCACCACGAAGTTTAAATGTGTGTGTTAACCTAGGAGGGATTTAGAAAAATAAAAATAAAAGGTGTGTTTCCTCAGGATGGAGAAGTACCACTAATACCCATGGAGAATTTAACAAAGAATAAAAAATATGTGTTTCCTTGGGATGGAGAGATGTCACTAATACCCATTTAGGATTTAACAAATGTACTTGTGTTACCCATATATGAGCTTTTGCATGTTCTTGTGTTTGCAAACGAGATGAAGCAATAGTGCATACGAAGTGAACAAGCTAAAGTACTCCAAGCCATACTCAAAATCTATATGTTTTTGTATGTTTGATAGTCAATATCAAAAACAAAAATCAAAAAACAATGATCAAATGGTCTAGCACGTTTGTGTACCTGGTAGTCAATCATGTGTGCCCATCAATGACTTATGCATGCATGTGTATGTGTATGTGTGTCCACTCATAGATCAATTTACTAGTATCACCATGGAGTGTAAATGTGTGTGCATTACCCTAGGAGGGATTTAGCAAAAAAAAACCCAAAAAAGGTGTGTTTCCTCAATATGAAGAAGTATTAGTAATACCTATTGAGGATTTAGCAAAAAAATTTAAAAATGTGTGTCCTTGGGATGGAGAGATGTCACTAATACTCATTAAGGATTTAGAGAATGTACACGTGTTACCCATATATGATTTTTAGCATATATTCTTGTGTGTGCAAAAGAGATGAAGCAACAATGCATAGATTTGAGGATGACCTAGAAATCATACCAATCAAACAAGGCTAAAGTACTCCAAGCCATAATCAGAATCTGTATTCTCTACCACATGGTTGTCAACAAAAATTGAGGGTGTATAGATGCCCCCCTCTTAGGATGAATATGTATCCATAAATATCATAAGGAAGAGAATCAAGGATAACTACTTCTATCAACAAGGAGATATCCCTTAACAATAATGTATACCATAAACTAAGCAAAGAGCATAGATTTATATAAGCTAAGGAAATAGATAAATTATGAAATGATATTTCACTTACGAGAAGAGACCCTTGAAAGGAAGATATATTATGTACAATAAATCTACCTTCAAGAAGAGTTTCATGAACAAAGATACAAGAGAGGAAGAAGAACAAGAATGCACCTATTCAGCCCCCTGGGTACAGGTGAAATAGAGATCCTTAGAAGAAGGATGACAAACTTCAAAGCACATAGTAAGGGTGAATGCTAAATATGAACATAGGTTTGAAAATAGAGAAAGGTTGATGATCAAGGACATGCACCTCTTCTATACAAGAAAGAATCATGATAAGGACACCATTCCTTATAAGAAAAGAATGTCACATAATAAAAAAATCTTACTTTACTAAGGAAATTTGATCCTTAGAAAAAGAGAGATAAATAATGTATAGAAGGCCTTGCTCCCCAAGTGTAAGACAAGAAATATAATATATGGAAGGATTATATAATAATATCTTGCAAGATATAAAGGTGAGTCATAAGAAACAACTAATGGTCATGCAAAAAATATAAACATCCCATATCAACAAGAAGTATGAAACACCATAGAGAATTAAAACAAGAAACATCCTAGGTTATGCACTTCTAAAAAGTATTAGAAATTATATCACAGATGATGTGAACTACATATGATTATTAAATGACAAAGATTACTACCCAATGTATAAAAAGATATTTGTAAGGCAATAGACACATGATTTTGCATGTAACAAATCTTTTCATACCCAAAGATAAAAAAATAATGCAATTTGTAGAGAAATGGAGGAAGATGAAAGGATAAAACATTAGTCCACTTAGTTATCACAAAAGATTCAATAAAGGGATAATCAATCCTTGAGTGAAAAGGATAGGAAAATTCAATAGATGCCCTAAATGAGAGATTTAGTTATAATACAGATGTACTTACTGTAGTGCCTACCCCTAGTTTACATTTTGCTATTATTGCTGAACTTTTTTAGGCCAATTTTATGCTTGATTTTAGTAGCATTGTTTAGAGTTTATTAGATATTGTTTCAAATTCAGTTGATATATGATGAGATTACTTGGTACTCTATATTTCATGTATGCATGATGATTATTCAGTGGTTTCAATAATTGATGATGATTAGTTAGATGGATTATTATGTGTCTTCTTATGGATACTTACCACATACTGCAAGTGTATGGTGTGCGTGTATGTTTTCTTTATGTATGGTATTTCTAATGTGGTTAAGGAAGGAGGTCGTAGTCGCCTGCTAGTCGAGATCTACATGATGCACCACTTCCTGCCATTGCTTGTCTAGTTTAGAATATTGTGTTTGTACATGCATGGATTTTATGCAGGTTGTAGGTACTGGGTATCAACTTCCCTGAATTGCCAGGATGAGCGTACCCTATCGTATTATCTCAATGATAAGAGAGGGGAGATAAATTCTTGAGTCCAAATCCTAAACCTTTAAGCCATTTGTCTTAGAAAATTAGGACAAGTATTTGAGTTGATTACCTTCTGAATGCGTCGAATGACATTAATTTGTGATTATAACCCTTTAGTTTGATTTTGTATGTGTTTTTCTTTGATGGGTTTTCAAATGTTGTTTTATGAGTCCTTGGTGATTTTTATAGTAATTAAGTCAAATTAAATAATTAAATTAATGATTTAATTAAATGGAAATTTATTATGGTATTTAAATATTTAATTAATTTAGAGAATTAAATAAATAAAAATAATTAAATATAAAGATAAAAGTTATAAGTTTAAATTTTAGAATGTGATAATATTTATTTAATTTAATAATAATATATTCAGAGTTCATTTTTAAATAAATGCTAAATACTATTATTATTTAAATAATAAATATTTTATCAATTAACGTTTTGAAAATTATTTAAAGTATGAAAAGATATTAATTTAAAATTTTCATAAAGTATGCATGTGATTAAAATATAGCAAATTAAATTAAAAAGTAAAAAGATATTAATTTATTAAAAGTTTTAAAGATTGCATAATGTGTGCATGAGATTAAAATTTAATAAATTAATTAAAAGAGAAGTCAAGTAAAAATTAAATAAAGTTATTTTATAATTCATTAAACGTGCATGGAAAAGATAAAGAAAAGATAATAGGAGTTAAAGTCTGGTGAGCAAGGAGTCCTCTCGAGTGAATGCACAATTAGTGCCCAAATTTTAGGAGAGAACTCCTTATCACTAATGGAGGGTTCATTTTTGGAGGACCACGAATTTGGGAAGAGGAAGAAATTTTGGAAGGGAAAAGAATTTTGGAAGAGGAAAGAATTTTAGAAGAGAGAGGGTTCTAAGAGGACGAATTTCTCCACAATCTTCTTGGGCATAGTGATTAGCATCAGATTCCAAGTAGATGCTTATGATTTTTCACATAGTTATTACGCTCTTCTTTTCCTGTCTTCATCGTTCTGTTGAATGACTTTCTAGATAATCCTTGTGATGAATGTTTCAGTATTGTGAATTTCTAGTATGCATTATTAAATCTTTTCAATACATAGAGATTGAAACATCTTAAAATCCTCGTCCATTAATTTTGTGAATTAGATATTAAATTGGGGAGGGTTTGAGTTTTAAAAAGAAAATTTTAATTTAGGAATTTGAATGGTTAGTTGTATTTCTCTTATTAGACTAAAATTACAAATGTTTATTTTTAAAAAAATGTTTAAATTGATATTTGTTTGAATTAAATTTTATTAAAAACGTATATATATTAATAAAAAATATATATAAATAAAAAAATTAATATAAAAAAAGGGGAGGTCAGGCCATGACACCCCCACCCCCTATCTTTTCCAACCCCATGGCCTGCATGTGCAAATGTATTGCTGCCTGCAGCAGTAACCGTATTGTATATGGCCATGCGGGCCTAACACGTTGTTTTGATTGCATTTTTTTAAAAGTTTGTTTAATTATTTTAATAATAATTTAATTATTATTTTATAAATAAATTTATAAATAATTTTTTATTAATTATCAATTTAATTAATTAATGAATTTTATTAATAAACTTTATTAATATTTATTATTTTATAAATAATTAATAATTTCTATTAATATTATTTAATTTAATGAATGATTAAATAATATTAATATGATTTTTTTATAAGTAATTATTAATTAATTGAGTTAAATTTTATTTAATTAAGATTAATTAATAATGGAAGTGGTTCAATTAAATATTAAATTTATTTAATTATTATAATACTGATTGTAATAAAATCATAGATTATTTCATTTGAAAATCAACAAGTATTATTTTAATAATTTAAATGAATTATCACTCTTTGATTATGTGGAAAATTTACTTAAATCGAATGGGGTTAATTGGGCAAATTATTTAAAAACGAGAATGGGTTTAGTTGCAAGGGTAGAACTGTAATTCTTAATTACTTGAAAACTTATATTGAAACAAGAATTGAAACCTTACTATAAACTAAAAACCATGTGTGTTCCAAAATCACACCAAACCATGAAACCTACACTCTATTTTCTATGTGTTGTCTATGTTTTGGGGTTTTGGGGTTTGTCCTAGCTTTGACCAATCTTAGGATGTTACTAGAGGCTCAGGAGTTCTGTGTTTGTGATGTCATGATGATGTTTTGATCTCAATTCTTTTAACCCAACCATGGTAATGTGTTTAGTATGCTCTATGATGGGATGTATTTACTATTTGTTATTGATATCTAGTCTTCTTGTTGAAGATGAGGTGTATGTTTATGAGATACCTGACTTAATCATTTTGATTCTTCGATCAATTATTTTTGAGATGCTTTCCAATTGCTCGTAGAGAACTTATGTGTTTTTTTTAATTATCTTTTGATGCTTTCCAATCACTTGTATAGGAATGAGGTGATTTTATATAATTCTTTGATTTATACTTTTATGAGCCTAGGGTAGGTTATCTATATGTAATGTCGGGAAGTGGCTTGCAATGGGGGTCGGGGCCCTAAGTGGTTCTTAGGGTAACCCATTGTAAGTTTTTTAATAAGTGAAAACACTACACTAAATGGAAATAAAATGAACCTAATAAGAATCTTTGCATGTTCTCGCCCATGCCTTGAGAACTAGTGCCTTGTTAGTATGAGAGGATACTAGTGGCTACATAGGGATCGCTAGGGGGCCAAGGTCTTGAGAGACTACCAAGGTAACTCTAGCATGATTCGTGTGATGACAGTTGTCTGTTTACGTAGTAGGTTTCCTACGTGTCTTTGTGTGCCTCTGGAAATTAGATGTCAACTTATCTTGGAACCTTTGAGTTAGAATACTTTTTGGATTTCCTGAACTTAGAGTGTACTTTTGATATGTGGTTTGATATCCTATTTGGGACTTGAGACTATCTTAGTGTAGTGGGAGTGGGCTATTTAGGTTCCACATGGTCAGTGGTAGTGTTTTTTACTCTTATCATTGAGATCCGTCCGTTGATACCGTGGCTGGAGTTCCCTTGTCTACATTTCATTTCATTCTATCTTTGTATCATTATGATGGATGGTTATATATTTTATGATAGATGGTTTCATTTACTGTATTATACTTTGTATCATGGATCTAAGGAGGAGGATGTAATTCCATTTTTATCAACGTATATTCTTTAAGCCTTTCATACCCTGTGACATGTACAGTGGATGATTGAGCATTCCAAATTTTATTGCCATGTGGCATTCAAAACAAATGTATATTATTTAAATGGACAATGGAATTTTTAATTATTCTTTCATATGGATGTGGTATTTTATGGACTTAGTATTAATTAAATTTAAATATGATTCAATGTCATGGGATCCTTAAGAAATGTAACCTATTATGCATGCTTATAGATGATTGTATGTTATTGCTTCCACTACTATGTGTTTGATGTGTATGTTATTCTTCTTGTTCAAAAAAAAAATGTTGGCAAACTTAGTAAAAGTTTAGGTTTTTTTTTTGGATCCCTTGGTAGGGCATTGCACTTATAACCATAAGATTGTACTCAGGATAAATTTACACAAGAGAAAACATCAAATCATAAGTGAATGCAAGTTCATAAAGGATATTGGACAAAAAATGGATAAGAATAATCACATTATACTTCCCTAAGTGGTTTAGATTTATACTATACATGTGGTTTCAAGAAAACATAAGATTAAACTTGGGGTGTTAGTTTGCAAGTAATCACAATAAATGAATGCAAGAAAACATGTCATTGTATAAAAGGAAAATAAGTCATCAAGGGGAGAAAAAATGATCCTATGGTATAGATAGAAAGAGGAAATAGGGTCTTTTCCCCCCAAGTGAGGAGAAAAGGGAAATTACTATTATGTTACTCACTAAGTAGGACAATAAGCTTCCAAAATATAGGCTAGCAATGTCACATGATCTAGGAGCAAAATAATAGGGATGTGGATGTTTCAAGTTAAATGATCATGAAAAATATACCATTCAACATCGTGAGTTTTATGAAACAAAACATAAGCAATAAATTGAAAAGAAGGATGAAGCATGGATAAAGAAGGTTTCTTAGGTGTAACTAGATTGAAACACAAGCATTCAATATGCATCTACTTATTGAATAAAGGTGTTTCATACACAATTTCAAGAATAGATAATGTTAGTGTAAAATCTAGCTTTTCCCAATAATTAAGTGTTGAGAAGCAACTATAGAGTCAACATGAGTAGGATCCTTAGGATTGAAGTTTGAATTGGTGAAAATAATGTCATAAGAATCATCATTTGCAAAAAGAGCTAAATTGAAGTAAGATATATCATGAGAAGGATAAGAAGAAGCATCAAGGTTGTAGTCCTCTATCACTAAGGTGCTCTTAGGAGAAGGACAAACATAACTCATCATAGACTCATCTATAGAAGGAACGTCAATGAAATGCATAGAAAGGGGTTGATCAATAGGAGAAATAACCATGAAATCATCCAAAGGTGCCTCATGAGGAAGAGAGTAATCTATGTTCTAGTTTGAATTTTATCCCAAATAGGAGAATCATCCAAGGAGGCAGGAAAGAACACATTAGAAGAGGAAAAATTGTGACTCAAAGAAGATTCATGAGGAAGAGAATAGTCAACATTCCTATCCAAGGGCTCATCCCAAATAGTAGCACTATTGAGAGTAGGAAAATCATGAATCAATAAAGGCTGAACAACATCATCTTTGAAAAGAGAACCCTTTGAAGGGGAAGAAGAAAAAATGAAAGAAAAAATTAAGTGCTCATCATATGTATAAAATGGAACATCTTGAATATCATGAATGAAGCTTGAAAAGAAAGATAACAACCCCATATAATGGAAATGCAATCTAACAATGAACTAGATGCAATATTTTTGTAATTCAAATATATGAAATGTAATTTATATGAAAATAATGTAAAATGAGATCTAAATATAACCAATTCAAGCAAGTAGATATAATGTAAAGAAGGGAATAAGGGAGATCAAAAGATCTAACCCTGAAATCCCAAATAAGGGGGAAAGATGATGAGTTTACTAAAATGTTTAGGGAAAAATGGAAGTGCTTTAATGGGATGTACATGTCCACTTTACTCGCTAAGCCAATTAAATATGGATGTGAGGGAAAGAGAGAATCCCCTAATATGAATCCTCTTTATAACGCAAATTAGATTAGAAAGGACCTAAAAGAGAAAGGGTTCCAATACTTAATTCAAATTTTAGGAAGGAATAAGATATAAGGAAACACACTCTTTGGCTCAAGCGTGATTGTTGATCTCCAAGTCATGTTGTAAATTAGTGTCAAACATTTAGTCATTTTTAAGGAAGAGTTGGTTAGTCATCACTATGACTGGGCCATTCTACCAAGGCTGAGAAATGTATTTGATTTGTACACATATCATATATGGATCAAGCAGTAGTTACTTCAAAGAAAATTATATTGAAAATAGATTGAAATAACTATGAGAATGTGTTTCAATCATTATTTTGTCACTAATGTCAAACCTGCTACATGCTGGTAAGATAAGTGCTTAGTTTATTTAAGTACTATCATTTGTTTGATTGATGAGGAGGTTTTGATCAAATGAGATAACAAAAGCACCTAGAGGAAAGGTTAAGTTATGGTATGAAAAAGGAGTACAAATATTAGTTAAGATGGTGATGTTATAGCGCATTGATTATCCACTTAAGGTTGAAAAGGATGGATGTATTGATTAAGTCTAAAAGAACAAGTAAGAAGAATTGAGTCAACCAAGCTTGACCAAGTGGATATTAGGTGTCAAGAAAAGTTAGTGCAAGCTGAGCAAAAAATTGGTTGGAGCCAAGAAAAGAAAAATTTCAGTGTATGTCAAGTGATACAATGTAAGCTGAGTAAAGTTTAATTAATGTCAAGTACCAGTAAACTTTAGTGTTTGTAGAGTTATCTAGTTGATGATGAGTGGAAGAAAAATTTGGAAGCCAAGTGACAACATATTGATGTCAAGTGTCAGCATTCATGTTAAATTGTGGATTTGGAAAGTTTGAGCTAACTATTTTGTTTTCTTGAATTTTGTGAAGTGTGTGGAAGAAAACTATGATTAGTTGTTGGCATAGAATTCATGGTAAATCATTTTGAGGTGAATTCAAAGAGGATTGAAGAAGAAGTTTCTAGAAGGGACTCAAATGAAAAGCTGGGTAGATTCATTGAATCCTACCTAACCCTAAAATGGATGATAGAGGTTAAATGGAAAAAGCTCTTAATTTTCTATTTATAGAGATGGATGGTCAGAAGCAAGGTTGGTCAATGTTCAAGAAACTAAGTTAGACAAGAGGTCTAAGGTATTGCTTCATTCAATGACCAAATAGAAGGGACTAATATTGGCAAGCAAAGAAAAAAGGCTTAAGAGTATGAATGCTTGAAGGGTGAACAATCTATTAGAGCTGAAGTGTGTGAAAGCCAACCAAAATGGAGGACTGAAACAAAGATTTGTAATCTACAAGTGAGTTGTAAATTTTTATTAGATCAAGCCTTACTATTACTTTCTAATCATTATACTAGACTAGGGTTAATCCTTTGGATTAAGGTTGACCTAACAGTCATTTGTAAATCCTTTAATCGGGTGAAAATCCAAGTGAATGATCTAAAGTCCTCTAACAAGGCTCACTCCTAACAGGGTGATTGAAATCCTCTAACCAGGTCATATTTAATAGTGTGTATTGTAACCTTTAACAGGTTTGGCCTTTCACAAGGTATCACTTCAAAAGAGTGATCTAATGAGTAGAATGTTACTGGTGGTTTTTCCCAAATTGGGTTTCCATATAAAATCCTAGTGTCAAATATGTTATTGAATTTATTATTTTTCATGTTTACATTTCTACAAAGTTGTTTTGAACTAGAATAGTAATCTACAAGTTTAAGTGATTGTATGATCTAATGGATGTGTGCATAAATATATTATATGGACATGGGTTCACTAAGATGTAAAAATTTTTATCTATACATCTAGACCTTGGATAATTAATTTACCCACCTCTCAATTATTCTAAAGTATTCCAACATATTAGTGTTTGGTGAGTACTTTGATATGTGTTGAGCTAAGCAAGTATACTGAGTAGAAGTTTATACAGAGTAGTGTGAATGTTGTGTGAAGCATATGGATAACTGTAATGGCCAAGCTCCAAGAATGTTTATGCTGAGTAAGCTAATTTTAGTATATGTATTTGGAATAAACACTTAGGTAAGCTATTTTGGTCGACTTCTATGTATAGTTTAACGATCAAGGAGTAATTCAAGGAGATAACTACGCATTTTATTTTGATCGTTAATCCCTATGCAAGACATGCAACCAATCAAAGAAAGGGAATACATAAATGACAAAAGTGTTGAATATAGATCATTGATCTTGATCTAGAAGCTT
The DNA here is from genome assembly GCA_028749045.1 of Cupressus sempervirens. NCBI lineage: Eukaryota > Viridiplantae > Streptophyta > Pinopsida > Cupressales > Cupressaceae > Cupressus > Cupressus sempervirens. The sequence goes on from CM053783.1 coordinate 374,789,172, forward strand.
CACCAATTTCCTATTTAAGAAGCATCCAAAACCTAAATAAAGAATGAGTGAAGGAGAGTTCAAGTGTGTGTATGCAAGAAAACCTAACCTGTCAGGAGCATGCATAGACAAGAAAATTTTAGTTGTCCATGTATATCAAAGATTCAAAGTATATCAAAATACAACTAAGTCTATACTTGAGTTTTAAAACTTAATGCAACTAAAAAGAAAGAGTCCTCATGCAACCTCAGAGTAGCTCAACAAGGGCACCCACAAAAGGTCTTGTAGGTGTGCTCAATAGTGAGGGATGTGTATGTGCTCTCCCAAACACAACTATTAATATGAATCCCACGAGGATTTGAAATGAAATTCAAGATGTATGAAGCTAACTAGATGTGAAGAGAACACTTCAAACAATGGTTATGGATGCAACCATGCTCAAAGCATTCAAGAATAGTGAATATGGATGCAATAAATAAACTAAATTAATCATGCAAATGAAATGAAGCTAGCAACTACCAAAGGTTAACAACAATACATGAAACTACTAAGAGCTCTAGAACTATACTAGCATGATAACAATGCAAATGAGGGAGATGAAGAATTCATGAGACAAGGGCTCTATTTATAGGCTTAAGAGAGGTCTTGAGGAGGCGGCATCTATGTAGCATCCACACAGGTGCCACAAGGGAGACACATGGGCTAAGAGGAAAAGCCATGCAAAGGTCAACTTATGCCTTTTGTGTGATTAAGATGGCTCAAGGTGTGCTCACACATGTGTGAGAAACCTTGGAGAAAGGAAAGAGGGACAAGCGTGTAAGAGTGTAAGAGGCTTTTTGGAAGAATTAATGAAAATGGGGGCTTTCTTGGATCTTGAGTTGCTCGCACATGTGTGAGAAACCACTTAGGGACTAAAAGGTGTTTAGGAGGGTATTTAAGATAATTAAGTGGGATTACCTAAGGGTTAGGCTTAGAAGGATGAGAGTGATGGATTATAGACTAGGTTTTAGGTGGGATTAAGATTAATTTAAATAGGATTTAATTCAATCATAGGATTATAGAATTTAATAAAGAGGAGGGAAATAAAATAAATTAGAATTTATTTAAAAGGGGATTTATGGAGTACTATACATTAAATAAATTTAACACATTAGAGGAAGTATTCAAATTAAATTTAAATACATTAGGGAAGTGAACCTATTTAATTAAATAAGTAGAAGAATATGAAAAATATAATTAATTAAATAATAATCAATTATAGTGTCAAGGGAAATATTAAATCAATTAATATACTATTTAGGAAAATTATAAGCGTCTACAGTGTGTATGTGAAAGAGGCTATGTTTGGATGTTAGAAGCAAAAAATAGGTAGAGAAACCAAGCAGTAAAGTACATAAAAAAATCTATTAGATCATAGAAATGATAAGGGATTAGAAAGAGGAGATTTGTAATATAACATCAGAGTTCTAACTAAAGGATTGAGCACTAATTCATTCTAGTAAATGAATCAAGGTAAATCTCTTAACAGAGTGGTCTTAACAAGCCTATGTAAATCTCTTAACAAAGTGCTTACTTTTTTGTAAGTTTTAAATCCTTTAATCAAGGTAGACTAAACAAGTCTCATAAGCTCTTAGTAGGGTAGACCCTACACAGGGCAGATCATCGAAAGTGATCAAACATTATATCCTTAATAGTCACACTTTATTGCTATAGTAGTGAAGATTTGTGGATGTCATCCCCACCCCAGTTTTACCTTCACCTTGGAGGGTCTCTAGGCAACCAATTATTTTGTGTTATGTGTGTCATTTACTTTCAAGATTATCATTATGATTAGTAATTTAGATTAGACAAATCATTGCAATATTTATTTATGTAATTTGGGATATTGTTGAGTTAAGGGTTAGTGGTGATAGTTTCATAGATCTTGATTCACACCCCCACCCCCCCCCTCAATATCTTACTTTCCCAATAGACTTCCAACAATTGGTATCAGAGCTTTAGTTCTCTTAGAAGAAGTCTAACCACTTGAGAGTTAAGATCTTGGATATGGAGGCCTCCTAGTTGAGAAAGATGATTGAGAATCATAAGCTTGACATACAAATTGTACTGTAGCAACTTGAAGCAAAAAGAGAGGAATTAAAGAAATCCTTAAAGAGAAGGAAAGAGTTGTCTATTCAAAAAAATGACACTCAATATCAAGAAGAAGACGCTAAGGACTACTTGATAATGGAAATTCTAGTGAAAGTGATGCAACAATAGAAAACCTATTGGAGAGAAACTATTAGAGTGGGGTTGTTGTTTCACCAAAAAGTTTTATCTTTCAATGCTTAGTACAACCACTTAACTTATAGTACACAAAAGGTGGTTAATCACTTGTCACAAATCGCTAGGGGAGCACTAAATAAATTTCCAACAATCTCCCCCTCGTTATTACTTGAAGGTCTAAGTATTTAAACCTATGATCGAGCTCTTATACCAGTTGTTAGAAATAGGAAATACTAAGAGGGGGGGAGGTGAATAAGTAATTTAGAAACTTTAATCCAAAACTAGATATTATTAACAATCTTATAACGTGCATATGAAAGTAAACTAATTGTGCTAAATAGTAAACATAACCATGCAATAAGATAACTCATAACATTGTATTTTGTTAACTAGGGAAACCCTAGCCAAGGGAAAACTCTGGTGGGGATGGTACTCACAAAATGATCCACTAATCAAAAGTATCTTGTGAAGGATATTGACCCTATTAGGAGTCTATTACATCTATATAGTGTCTTGGTCCTTGTTAGAAGTCTCAACCCTATTAAGAGTTGTTATATACAAATACAAAATGTATGCAAGATTAGCCCATTGCCCAAACATGTAATATACAATATAGTTCCTTAACACAAATAGATAGATAAAAAACCTCTTTAATCGCTTACTAATATCTTCAATATTTGATATTGCCTTTTTTTATCACAAAATTTTCATTCCTTTGATCATACATCAGATTTTTCCCATCACATAATACATACATAACACATCAAAACTTTGCATTCACAATCTTTCCTTTATACCTGTACAATAACAATATTACTACCCAGTCAGCCTTCATGCTTTTATACACTTTACAAAATACATAATTATCTTTTTTTGACTTAGGGTTAACATATAGGATGTCATCCCTAATTAGTTAAGTAATTATTTTGTAAACAAAATAATTCCTTAACCCAAAATATCCAATTCTTTGTTATGCTTGAATACTATCGTAACTGGTAAACTGTCCATAACTCTTGTCGTACTAGTCATATTATTCTACGCACTTGACTGTAGACTCATCATACTCTATACTATTTTTCCTCAAGTGTGTACATGCCAATATGACTTATGTGAACCGCGTTGGTCAAAACTCTATCTGTTTTGCCAGATAAATTGTGTGATACTTAGACATTCTAAGTATAAATGCCATGACTCATTCCTCAAGGTATACCCTTTTCATATAGAAGCTATATTGCCATAATATGGATTGAATGCATTTGGATAATGTTGTAGTTAGGCATATGATACTAATAAATAAGAAATTTTAAGACATTTAGAAGGATTTACCAAAAGATTTGTACAATAGATTGATTAATAGGAGAAGAGTGGCAGATGAAGATAAAAGATTTAGAGAGAACCTAACCATGAAATTTTGTGAAGTAAATAGTGATGAGGATATGGAGAGGATAATGAAGGGTATTGAACCCTTACTAAGAAATAAGAAAAAATAAATTGTTTTGATGGGTGGAAATTATGAGGAAGTAAACAAGGAGACAAAATAGGCAATTGTTACATTTATGACCTCCACACCCATTCTTGTGCAAACAAGTAAAATTTTAGTGGGAGAAATTCTTATAGAAGTAAAGAAAACATTACCAGTTGAGTCCACAATAGTGTCAAAGAAGTCTATAGTGACTATACCAATAGTCATATCAGTGGTTGAGGAAGTAAAGGATACACCAATAGCAAAGGCTAGTCTGCAAATCACCATTGGTATTGGCACAATTCAAATTCATAGCACTAATATCAAAATTGATACAACAAAGGACCCATTTAAGGACTATGGCACAAATGTTCGCAATTTGGTCATCTACACCAACACCAAAAATGAGGAAGAAGAAGAAGAAAAGAAAAAGAAAGAAGTTGAGAACCAAAAGAGGAAGGAATAAGAAAAGAGGAAAGCAGTAGAAGAAAAGAAAAGGAAAGAAAAGGAGACAAAGAGGTAATAAGAAGAAAAAAATAAGAAATGAAGAAGGAGGAGGAAGAAAGAAAGAAGAACAGAAGAAGAAGAAGAAGAGAAGAAGAAAAATGAAGAAGAAGAGAAGAAGAAAAAGGAGGAAGAAGAGAATAATAAAAAGGAAGAAGAGAAGATGAAGGAGAGTGCACCTAGTTCTTCTAGGACACCCACTACATTGAAAACACTTATAGGATCTAATGATGATGATCAAAATGAATTGATCTCATCACTTAGTAAAATAATTGAGAAGAATAGAAAAGTGAAGAGTCTATAGAACACACTGATAGAGGTATCTAATAGATTGCAAAACTGTATATCAATAAAGATGATCAAACCAAATATAGAGGATAGGGAAAAAGAAATTGTTCAAGATTTTGATGTTGAATTAACTACCTTATCAAATATTGTCAAAGGCACAAACTCTAAATGATGTAGAGATAATCAGAAAATTTTGTCACAATGTAAGAGGAGATCTAAAGAGTCTTGATGAAAAGGATAAGGAACTAAGATAGTGTGTGACAGAAGGAAAATACGTGTATGTGAAGTGTGTTGTAGCACACATACTTATCAAAGACATACCAAATGAATTGAGTACCAAATTCAGTGAGTTAGAGAAACTTGGAAATGAAGCACATAATCCCTCAACTAAGGGCATTGATCTTGAGAGAAAAATTATAAAAATAAATTATGATATCAAATTTTTAGAGTTGCTGAAGGAAATGAAGATGAAAATATTTTCATTGCTAAGGGAAAACCATGCATTGAAAATTGATCTAGTACAAAGACATCTAAAAGAATGCCTAGCAATAAAGGCATCTTATGATAAATTTTCCTACACAAACTTCAATGCAGTGGAGATAGTGTCATATGCTCTATGCACAGTTTTGAGTGTAGGTGATGCAGTGAAAGACAAGTGGGACATGGATTTCACCATGTTATAATAAATCTTTCATGATTGCATCACACTAATCTCCACTTAGTAGAAACCATGAAGGTAACACAATTTTTGACCTGTACATACATTTTGACACCTTTTTCATTGATGCCAAAGAGGGAGAGAAGGATAAGGAAAATTATAGAGAAAGTTAAATGGGAGAAAATGATAAATGCACAAATGTATATATGTAGAAGGATAAGGAAAGAACATTATATGCATATGTATGAAAGGGAGAATAATCAAAAGGGATTCATATAATAGGATATATAAGGAAAGATGGTTAAAATGTAATGATCCACAATTTTGAAATTTTGTTAAGGCCAAGTTTTGAAATTTTAAAGTTTGTCATTTTGGGACTTAGCAAATTTTCCCATATGTTGCCATCAATGCCGAAGGGGGAGATTGTTTGAAATTTGGCTAAGTTAGACATTGGATGTTTTCATTTATGACAACATACTTCTATATGAAGAGGGTAGACCTTGAGGAATTATTCATGGCATTTATCCTTAGAAAAATAGTCTAAATATCACGTAGTTTATCTGGAAAAAAAGATAGAGTCTTGATTAGTCTAGTCCACATAAGTCATATTGGAAAATGTACACTTGAGGAAATTTGATACAAAGCATCATGAGTCTACAGTCAAGTCTACGGGATAGTACAAATGGTATGAAAGAGTTATGGGCAATTTACCAATAACAACAATATTTAGGCATAACATAGCATAACAAAGAATTGGATATTTTGGGTTAAGGAATTATTATTTTTACAAAATAATTACTTAACTAATTAGGGATGACATCCTAGATGTCAATCCTAGGTCAATGAAAGATAATTATGTATTTTGTAAAGTGTTTAAAAACATGAAGGCCAACTAGGAAGTAATATTGTAATTGCAAAGGTATAAAGGAAATATTGTGAATGCGAAGTTTTAATGTACTATGTATGTATTATGTGATATGAAAAATCTGATTTATGATCAAAGGAATGTAAATTTTGTGAGCAGCAAAGGCAATATCAGATGTTGAAGATATCAACAACAATGTAAAGATGTTTTTGTATCTATCTATTTGTACTAAGGAACTATATTTTATATTGCATGTTTGGGCAGTGGGCTCATTTTCCATATATTTGTATTTGTATATAACAAATCCTAATAGGGTTGAGGCTTCTAACAAGACCCAAGTCCTCTAACAAAGACCAAGACACTATACATATGTATTAGACTCCTAATAGGGTCAATATCTTTCACAAGATACTTTTGATTAGTGGATCATTTTGTGGGTACCATCCCCACCAAAGTTTTCCCTTGGCCAGAGTTTCCCTAGTTTAAAAAAATGGTGTTATGAATTATCTTTTTGCATGGTTATGTTTATTGTTCAACATAATTAGTTTACTTTTATATGCAAGTTATAAGACTGTTAATAATATCCAATTTTGGGCTAAATTTTGTAAAATATTGATTCACCCCCCCACCCACCCGCACCCCCACCCCCCATTATTTCCTATTTTCCAATAGAAAAAACATTTTGAATGATGAGGTTAGAGGATTAAAAGAGAGTGTGAAATCCAATCAATAAGACTATGTGAAGTGACTAAATTGAAAAGGAAAGTTGAGGAAGACAAGATAATGGTAGAAGAAGACAAGAGAAAAATGGCCACTAGAATTGATGAAAGGACATATGATGTGAGAAAGCTCACAAACAATCAATTGGACTTGGTAAATCAACTATTTCTTGGAAATCAAGAGTTAAATAGGAAAGGCATGGAAATAGAAAATATGAGATCATAGAATGATCAACTGAGGAATGAGTTAAGATCTAAGAAGGAACTCATTGAGAGGATGAACAAACCCAAGGAAGTTGTTAGAAACTTTAAGGAACTGATGAGAACACCAAGAAGATTAGGTGACACCTGTAGAATAGGCTATACCAAGCACCTCTGGAATTGTTGAGAACACCAAGAAGATCTAGTGACACCTAAGAAGGAGAATCATCAAAGAGTGGAGAATAGAGGAATGCAAAGCCAAAGAGAAACAAACCTACATGCTATCATTGTAGGAAACCATGACATACATCAAATATCTATAGGAGCAAGACTGGTAAGTCCAATCCCAATCCTAAATTCAATGGATATTTATTTAACTTTAAAAAGAAAGGACATTAGGCACATGAATGTAGGTCAAAGGCTAGTAATATACCTTAGATTTGAAGGATATTGCAACAATTTTCATAAGTATGGTCATAAAGCTCAAGAATGCATATCTAAGGAAAAACCTAATTGGACAACCAAAAGGCAAGGAAATGCATCCAAACAAGGTAAGTCCTACAATTGGGATTACAACACATGGTATCGTTGTCATTATTGTGGTGAATATGGGCATATTGTATAAAATTCTATTAGGAAACATTTCAAAGGAAAATCCAAGAGTGGGATGCATTAAAGTTTGGTTTTCTATAGTTTTCATAGGAATGGTCACTTGAGAAGAAATTATAAAACCAAATCACCAGCACCTAGAAATGGACAAAACAAAGGTGAAAAGACGATCAAGATGACAAGAAACTAGATGAACTGAACCTAGAAAAAGAAAGTAGAAGTAGGCAATAATGGAACTAATGAAGCTAAGATCACCCAATACAATGGATCAGGTGAGCACACTACTTCTAGCTAAGTAAAGAAGGTATGTAAGGAACTATACATTTGAATGTTATATTATACACCAATTCCTAACATAAGATGTGTTAAAGAACATATCCACATAAGCTAAGATGCATTAAGAAATATTTGAGACAAGAACCAAGAAAATAGTTTATATATACAATTGGTGTCAAGCATTAGCAGTGATGATTGAAATGATCGAGTTTTACAAGTACAAACTGAGCTCTTATATTGATGAAGTTAAGTGTGTAAGTGTTAATGGTGATTGAGTTGTGGCCTTGACCGAGTGATGGAAGGAAGGAATAGTGTTCACTGAGTTCTCATGTAAAGACTGAGACAACTGTATTACACCCACTAGAGTACAGAATATTTATTGAAGACTGTAATTCAACCGATTGAACTTATATAGTGAATTTTATTGTTCATTTTCACTCACCAAGTGATTTGAGAACTTGTAGAGTGACCCAAGGCAATTAAACAAGCAATTTGTGTGAAATTCATGGAGATTTAATAGTGTACCATTAGTAAGTACAATGAAGCATTGAAAGGCTTGTTATCAATTTTCTCAGAACCTATATTTTAAAATCCTAACCTAAAGAAATGGTGACAAGTGCAACTATTGAAATAAAGAAGCAAGACAAAGAGGTAAGGAATGTTCAATTGGTTAGAAATGATGCAAGTCCACCTCTAAATTGTTAGCATGAATGTTGATGATACTACATTGGGGGAGTATTCAAAGCATTGAAGAGTATTGATATGTTACATTCATGACTGCATTTTTCATTGATGTCAACATAGCAATAATTTTGTAAAGACTAGAAGAATAGTATTCAATAATCTTATGATGCATAGAAGCTAAGGAAATTTTAGATGATGCATAGTGGAGGACATGTTCCTAAGGTTGTCCTAATGATGTGGTTAAGAGGATTAAGTCTAAGTTGATGGTATACAGAAGTTGCATTTGATTTACTAGAAGCAGTGCAAAAACAAAGTACTAGAAAATAGAGTTCTGATGATCTATAGCTATCTTTCATATGAGATCAATAAAGAGATGTGTAGTTACACAATGATTGAGGACAGTCATGTAATGACACCAAAATGTGTGCAAGACATGGTTTTATATGTGTGAAGTTTTGTATAGACTATGAGCCGACAGTGCTATTGTAATTGTGAATTAATTAATTATCTTATTTTAATTAAGTGGGAAAGCCTCAAGGCCGACTCAAGGAATTATTATGATGATATGGTATAAAGGAAAGTTGTTTTTCTCATTTGAAAAAAGGCATCTAGAAGAAGAAGATTAAGTGGAATGTTAAGTATTACTGTGCAGTGTGAGAAGGAGCAGAATGCTTACTGAATGCATGTAAGCAATACAAGGGATCATTCGATGTATAGTATGAGATATAGTTACAAGATCTGAAGGATCATAAGTCTAGTCGATAGGATAGAATAGAGGAAGGAAGTACATTTTAGTTCTATTATTCTACAAGAAATAATATAGAGATCATTTGGATAGTGGGTTCTTTGATCTTAGCCTTGAAGCTATTTGGGTAGTGGGTCTAGCTATCTTTCACAACTCCTATTAGGGTTGGCAAAACTCCTAATAGGGTTGGAATCTCCTAACAGGGATTCAAAGTCTCCTAATAGGGACTCATATGTACTGAATGTTGTAACAGACTCCTAACAAGGGCTATCCTATAACAAGGAATATTTATATTAGTACATCATCTTATGGGTACCATCCTCACTGGGGTTTTCCCTAGTTAACATATCTATTCTATTTACCCTCCCACCAAAAATTTAAGTTTTACCTATCAAACATGGGCAATGGTCATATATTTTCAAAATATTCAAATGACCTAATGTTGTAAGGATATGTTTAAACCTTGGGTTATGTTTTATATCCTAAGTATGTGGTAACTTTATGTTATAAATATCTCAATGGGCCCACAACTTTGCAACCATCCAATCTTCCAGATCTATGGTTGTCACATCGTTGCTATGCAAAAATGTAAATCTATTTTCCATAGTGACAATGTAACACATGTTCAGGTGGGGCCTTTTTGTTCCAAGTCATGTGCAATTATCAATAAGATAACATTAGGAACTGTAGATCTCAAAGTAAATCTATGGTTGTCATTTTGTCACTATGAAAATTTGCAAGCTCTTTTTTCATAGCAACATAATGATAGTGTGCCATGTATCCTAGGTAGGCCTTCCTTCTTTGTGGCTAGTGGAGTTGTCAGACAAGGTAACAACTAGAAAAGTTTTATTTCTGACCTTTTTTATGTGGACCATTTTCTTGATGTATCCTGTCCATCGTCAGATTGAAGATGATCAATGATTGTTGTTGTGTCATTAAGAAAGAGTGTATGATGATTTTTCATAGAGAGATAGCAACGATCTAACATATGGATGTGTCAGACCTATTTTAGTTGTGGGCTACAAGCAAGGAGGTGTCAGATGAGTTGGCATAAGGTAAGATTTTTAATTGGTCAAAATACTAACAAATTTTAATGCATCTTTAGGATCGTCAGATTGAAAGTAAATTGAGTGTCATCATTGTGTTGCTTAAAAAAACCATTAGACCTATAGTCATAGCAACATAATGATAGGTTGACATGTGTCTCTGCGAGCCTGGGTGATGAGTAAGTAGTTGGCGGTGGTGGTTAAGTTCATTGTCAGAAAGTCATGAGAATTTCATGTTAAGTCAAGGTCCAAGCTGCAACAATGAAAATGGTATGTTGGTGGTTAGGTCCCCATGATTTGCAAGGTCACTAACATTTGATGTTGGCTAAGAAAACTGTGGTGACAATGTGAAGGCTAAGAATCATGCAGTCACCAGGTCACAACAGTTAGTAAGAAATGTTGGAGACAAGCTATGAAGCAGTGATAATAGTTAGTTTGACTAAGTTCATAGTTTCACAAGATAAAGTAGTTAGTTAAGATAAAAGGTGGCAAAACTACAACTAGGGAAAAGACGTGGGTCAACATAATTTTGAAAATGGGTGAGGTGGAAAAATGTTTTAATATGATTGGTCCACATGGTAGAACTTAAGGATTGACTCCAGATGACCGATGACATGGCTGACTTGGCATGCTAATAACAAAAAAAGATAATTTTTTAATGGAGAATATAATCTTCTTGATCACCTTTAGCCACTTTCATCATTCTCCATGCCTAATAAATGTGAAGTACATTCTCTTCATCACCTAGTTATCCATCTATTCTTGTAAAGCATTAATGGTTGATGTTTATGTCTTCTCAGGTTTCTGCTCAATGAATAAATATGACTTTCCTACATCTGGATGTGTACTACGATCAGATTCTTCCCCAAATTTGTAGTGATTATTCTCTCAAATCTTAAATTCACTTTTTGTGCTTTGCCTTAGGGTAGAAGCTATCTAAGTTACCCTTGCACTATAAAAGTAGATTTTGTAACCCTTCTTAAGGCCGATCATTTCTTCTCTGATTCTATAGTAGTGGTATTCTATGCTTTGTCATTGTAATTTCCTTTTATCTATGAATGAATGCAATCTTCTACTTAATTAGTGCAAAGTCTTCTTACCTTTGTTTGTGTTTTGTTTTCATTCTTCTAATTGCATAACAATATCTACTCTTGTCTTTGAGTGTTACAGAGTGAAGTTCCTTCATTATGACATTTCATTTGGTTTTTGATATGTATGTAACTATTGGATTAAGAAAAAGGTTGAATCAGCGTATTTTGAGGTTATATTGATAAATAGTGCACTGTTAGGAAGAGATATGATAGAACAAACTATTTTGGTGTATCACCCCCTTTAGATTACATTAGGAAATTTTCTTTCATACATTCCTTCTCCCTTTTCCTCTCAAAGAGTAGTTAGACTCACCTTGATAGTAAGGAAGCCAACCTTCTCTAGAGACTCAATCTCATAGTTCAAGTCTCATAGCTTAGAGTTTATTTCCATGTTTCACAAGGTTGCCTTTAGGTAAAACTTTAGGCAAGGATGCAAGCTTTTGTGAGAAAAATATCTAGTGTCAATTGTGTATAAATATATTGTTGTGGTTTTAGTTTATATTGCTCACATGGTTAAGTTTGTTCAAGATTAATGATTGTGCTAATAGTTGGATAACTAATTCACCCACCCCCCATCTCAATTATATCAGTGGACTATATATTCTAACAATTGGTATCAAAGCATTAGGTCCTTGAAGATAAGGCTTAACAACTTTGGGAGATTAATGATGAATGTGTTCAGGAAGGCTAGTCCAAGATTCGATGGGGCCAACTATGATATTTGGAAGGAAAAGATGAAGACTCATCTACTATGCATGGTTCTAGGATATTGGCTTTTGGCAAAAGCTAAGAAGGCAATTGTTGAAGAATCTAAGTTAGAGGAATGCAGTGAGGGAGAAAGAGATCTATTCATGTGTAATGTAAGAACCAAAGAAGCCTACTATCAGCTCTTCTAGAGAATGAATACAATTAGGTAAAGACATTTCAAATTTCTCATGAGATTTGGAAATCATTAGAAGTTACTTTTGAAGGTGATGATCGTGCAAAAAGAATGAGATTGCAAAATTGGATTTGGGCATTTCAAGATGCTAAGATGATAGAAGATGAATCTTGAGAAGTTATGTTGGAAGAATATTAGATATTTTTAAAGGAATATAGTCTCTTGGTGGAACTAAACAAGATGATGATGTTATATAGAAGATCTTTTAAAGTTTAACATCACCATTCAAGTAGATAGCTCAGATGATTCAACTAGTAATGCCCTGCACCAAAAATTTCATAAAGGAAACATTGCTTGGAAAGGTTAGAGTCTATAAGAAGAATTGAGATAGTATGTAGAACTAGCCAAAGTTGAGACAACTTTCAATACTTTGAACATTCGACCTAATCTATCAAGAAGTGCAAGCACAAGAGGAGACTTTTCCAATAGTAGCAGATCTGAAGAAGATAAAAAGATTGAAGAAGGAATAGCCCTTCTGGTGAGAAGAGAACAAGATGGTAAGAAAATATTGAAGTGTTGGACTTGAGATGAATATGGTCATTATGCATCTAAATGTCCTAAAAGAGAGAAAAAATTTAGAGGAAAATTTAAGCCTAGAAGAGATAAGGATAGAAATTGCTTATATGCTAATGAGGATGAAGAATTTGATGAAAGAGATCAGAGTGAAAGTGATGATGAATTAGGATTTGTGGTTATCAAGGAAGATAATCTTGATAGATAAATTAGAGAAGAGAGAACTCTAGTTACCCAAGTTGAGAAGAAATTAGATTGGATAATTGATAGTAGATGTTCACATCACATGACTACTGATATATAAAAAAATTAAGTTCAGAAATCATGATGGAGGTATTGTTAGAGTTGGTAACGATGCAGTCTGTCATATTACAAAGATTGGATCTATTACTCTTGATGGTAAAACTAACACTGATGATGTTTACTTTTTTGATGGTTTGAAACATAATTTGTTAAGTGTTGGATAGTTGGTAGATAAGGGATGTCTATTGTAGTTCATAGAGAAGATTTGCATTGTCAAAGACAAAGATGGTAAGCTGATTTGTACTGGAACCAAATCCAGAGGTAATGTATTTTAGTTGAATCCTACTAAAATAACATATTTGGTTGTAAAGGTTGACAATAGTTGGTTATGGCATAGAAGGTTTTGTCATATAAACTTTGATAACATTGTGAAAGTTAGTAGTACATTTGTAGTGAGCCTAAGATTATCAAGCCTACTAATGTTATCTGCAAGGAATGTATTTTGGCTAAACATAGGAAAGTATCTTTTCCTAGCAAGAAGTTCTCTACTATAGAGAAATTGGAGATTGTTCACACAAATCTAAGTGGTCCTATAAGAACTAGAGGATTCTATGGTGAAAGATACTTTATGATTTGTGTTCATGATTTCACTAGGATGATGTGGGTAGTATTTCTTAAAAAGAAGTCTAAAGCTTTTCAGAAACTTAAGATATTTAAGAATAGAGTTAAAAATGAATCTAGTGTCAAGATTAAATGTTTGAGAATAGACAGAGGAGGAAAGTTCACCTCTAGAGAGTTCAACATGTTCTATGAAGAGAATGGAATCAAAAGACAAGTATCTTCACCAAGAACACTTGAATAGAATGGGATTGCTAAAAGAAGGAATAGGTCAGTAGTAGAAGCAGCAAGAGCGATACAATTTGAGAATGATGTCTCAAAGATATTTTGGTGAGAAGCAGTTAATACTGTAGTATATACTCTAAACAAAGTACATATTAGAAAAGTTATGAGAAAGACACATTATGAGTTATGGTTTGGTCATTCACCATCAGTCAAGTATTTTAGAATATTTGGAAGTAAGTGTTACATAAAGAGAGATGATGATATTGGTAACTTTGATCCTAGAAGTGATGAAGGTATGTTTCTTGATTACTCATTGAAAAGTAAAGCATACAAATGTTTCAACTATAGAACTAAGACAATAGTTGAGTGCACAAATGTAAGGATTGATGAAAATTTTGGTACTAAAGAGAAGATGGTAAATTATAATTCTGATGAGAAGAGGATAATTCTAGATTTGTTAGACAGAATGTTTAAGTTCTTTTTGAGACTAACAATGACATGCAAAATGATGTATCTGTTGACCATAGAGAAGAACAAAGATCTAAACCTAGGGAGGAGATAAGAGTTGAGATGTCAACTCCTACTTCTAGCGGAAACATGACAAAGAATCACCCTCCAAAGTAGATAATTAAAATCAATGATAAAGGTGTGATGACAAGGAATAGAGTGAATGAGGAATTATGTATTATTTCTCAAGTGGAACCTAAGAACATAGATGAGGCATTCAAGGATGATCATTAGATGCAAGCAATAAAAGAAGAATTGGATCAGATTGTGAAGAACGAGACATGGGAATTAATTCCTAGACCTAAAGACAAAAATGTTATAGGAACCAAGTGGATATTTAGAAATAAGATGAATGAGAAATGAGAAGTTGTGAGAAACAAGGCCAAACTTATTTGTAAAGGTTACTCATAACAAGAAGGCATCAATTATGAAGAGGCATATGCACTTGTGGCAAGAATGGAAGTAGTAAGGATGTTCTTGGCTTATGCAGCAAGCAAGAATTTCAAGGTTTATTAGATGGATCTCAAGTCATCTTTTTTTAATGGAAAACTTGAAGAAGAATTCTACATTGAGCAACTTGATGGATTCCCTTTGATAGAAGAAAAAGAATTTGTATGCAGATTAAAGAAAACATTATATGGTCTAAAGCAACCACCTAGAACCTGGTATACAAGGTTGGATAGGTATTTGTCTAAGATTGGATTTATCAAAGATACAATAGATGGTAATTTGTATTTGATAAAAATGATGATGGTTTATTTATCATTGAAATATTTGTGGATGACATAATATTTGGAGGAAATGATAAATAAAGTGATAAGTTTGTTGAAGAAATGAAAAATGAATTTGAAATGAGCATAATAGGAGAAATGAAATTTTTCCTAGGATTGTAGATTATGCAGAACAAAGATGGGATATTTATTTCACAAACCAAGTATCTAAAAGACTTGTTGAAAAGATTTGGTTTAGAAAGTTGCAAACCTATTGATACACCCATGATAATTGGTCACAAGTTATCTAGTAAAGATGAAACACCTACAATTGAGAAGAAGAAGTATAGATCTACGATTAAAGGATTGTTATATTTGACTCACATCGAACCAGATACACAAAATGCAATTGGGATTGTAGCACAATTTCAAGCTGGTCCTAAAGAGTATCATTATGTAGTAGTAAAGAGGATATTCAAATATTTGAAGGGTACATCTGATTATGGAATTTGGTATGATAGATCAAAAGATTTCACTTTGTGCACATATACTGATGTAGATTGGGTAAGCAGTATGGATGACAGAAAGAGCACCAGTGGTGGAGCATTCTTTCTTGGAGGAAGATGGTTTCTTGGTTGAGCAAGAAACATCAATGTATATCTCAAGGTATAGTTGAGGCAGAGTATGTTTCAACAACAAATAGTCATAATCAAGTTATGTGGATGAAACAAATGTTGAAGGATATTGGGATTGAGTTTACAAAACCTATTATCATTTACTATGATAACACAAGTATAGTAAGTATGTCTAAGAATCTAGTATTGCATTCTAAGACAAAACACATATCCATTAAGTATCATGTTTTGAGAGAAAAGGTAGTTGAAAAAGAGATAAGCTTGGAGTATATAAGTACTAAAGATCAGATTGCAGATATCTTTATGAGACCTTTTCTTAGTGATACTTTTGAGTAACTAAAAGGTATGTTAGGAATTATTCCCCTTGACTACTTAAAAGTAGATGATGCAAGGAGTGCATCAATCTAGTGGTACAGAGCACTAAGGTTAGACTGGACTAAATGTTGATGATTCCTATATGGGGGAGTATCTGGTATGTATTGAGTCATTGAGGACTCTTGGTATTTTGGTATTTTGTATTAAATAGTGTCTTTGGACACTTAAGCTGATTGAAAGAGTTAGAAGAAGTGTATTATAACAATTAGTAATTAGCAATTGGTATTGTGTACTTGTATTAATACCTTTGACATTGATATCAATAGGAGAGAGAATGTGTACATGAAAAACATCTCCTAGGAAATGGAGAGAGAAAACATGAAAGAGGCACTTGTTGAGATGTCAATGGGGTAGTGTTATCTATTTAGGGAGATTTAGAAAGATTTGTATAAGTGCACAGAAGAGTATGTAAGTGCGCAAAAGAATATTTAAGTGCACAAAAAAATATGTTGGTGTGTAGAAGGATATCATTATGAGGAAAATATGTAGCCAAAAAAGTGTCGTAAGTTTTTTTCCATGACCAACAGTCAAAATATTTCAGATTGATAAAGAGGATTTGAGAATATGATAGCAACAATATAGTATAGTTTGGTATTCTTAGAACTTAGATGTTTTTCATCTGTATCCATTAATGCCAAAGGGAGAGATTGTTAGCATGAATAATGATGATACTACATTGGGGGAGTATCCTAAGTATTGAAGAGTATTGATATGTTGCATTCATGACTGTATTTGTCATTTATGTCAACATAGCAATAATTCTATAAAGACTGGAAGAATAGCAGTTAGTAATCTTATGATGTGTAGAAGCAAAGGAAGTTTTAGATGATGTGAAGTGGAGGACATGTTCCTAAGATTGTTTTGATGACATGGTTAAGAGGACTAAGTCTAAGTCGGTAGTATATGGAAGTTACACTTGATTTACTAGAAGCAGTGCAGAAGCAAAGTACTAGAAAATAGAGTTCTAATGATCTATCGCTACCTTTTATCTAAGACGTAATAAAGAGATGTGTAGTTACACAGTGATCGAGGATAGTCATGGGATGATGCCATCATGTGCACAAGATGTAGTGTGTGAATTAATTAATTATCTTATTCTAATTAATTGGGAAAGCCTCAAGGCTGACTCAAGGAATTATTATGATGATACAATATAAAGGAAAGTTGTTTTTCTTATTTGAAAAATAGCATGTAGAAGAAGAAGATCAAGTGGAAAGAAAATTATTAGTGTGTAGTGCGAGAAGGAGTAGAATACTTACTGAATGTGTGTAAGTGATCCAAGGGATCATTAGATGCATAGTTTGAGATCTAGTTACAAGATCTAAAGGAGAAAAAGTCTGGTTGACAGGACAAAGATAGATGAAGGAATTACATTTCAGTTTTCTTATTCTGTAGGGAATAATACAGAGATCATTTGGACAATGGATTCTTTGATCTTAACCTGAAGCTATTTGGGCAGTGGGTCCATCTATCTTCCACAACTCCTAATAGGGTTGGAATCTCTTAACAGGGATTCAAAGTCTCCTAATAGGGACTCATATGTACTAAATATTGTAACAGACTCCTAATAGGGTCTATCCTCTAACAAGGAGTATTTATAGTAGTACATCATTTTGTGGGTACCATCCCCACTGGGGTTTTCCCTATGATTAAGGGTTTCCCTAGTTAACATATTTGGTGTCAATTATGTATGAGTATCTTATTGTGGTTTCATTTTATATTACTCACATCATTAAGTTTGTTTAAGATTAGTGATTGTGCTAATAGTTGGACAATTAATTCACCACCCCCCCCTCCTCAGTTATATCAGTGGACTATATATTCTAACATAATTTTTTGAGTTGTGCAGGGGATTGTGATGAAGGGAGATCCCTCGGGTGCCCTATCATTGATTCTACCCAAGTTCATAATGATCCATGATGTAAAGTCATGCTTTATGTACAAAATTAATGAGATTGGATATTTTGAGCTGAGAGAGACATATAATAAGTTGTGCAAAAATTGAGCATTAAAGGTTGAGCACAAGCATATTGCCAAAAAAGGGTTAGTCTATGCCTTAGACTTCCCTTGTGACTTTGAAATTGAATGGATCAAGATAATTCAAGCTAAGTTCATGACATGCAATTATGGTTAGAGAATGAGCTAGCTAAATTTATGAAAGAGATCATCCACCAAGTTATAGGATACCCTACTCTTGAAGGGAAAAGAACTATGTGATGCTAGAGTAAGGAGGTAATTGAGGCAAACACGATGGTCATGTGGAACAAATGTGGAATGACTAGTTCTACCATCACTAATCCATAAATCAAATTTATGGTAAGGGTAATTGCACACAAATTTTATCAATCGAGTAGATTGGATAGTGTACCATGTATTGCAGTTGACCAGTCATGGAAGATAGTAAATAAGGATCATACATATGATCTAGCCAAGTTGCAATTGACTTAACTGGCATAAAACTTGTCATCAATCAAGAAGGCCAAAAATACAATGTGTAAGTTCAATTCCCTAATTGTTTTCATATTCTTTTATGTTTAAAATACTTTTCCTACTTTTGGAAATTGTCTAGAATCAAGATCGACCAGTCATATAATAGATAAGTTCTTTTATTAAGCAACTTGGAGAAAATCTTGATAATCTTATGGATAGTTATTTTAATGAATTCAAGCACAAGATGAGAAAGAGGAGTAGAATTCCTATATCCCTAGTTGAATAGTATTGTAATGATGTTTATTTTCTTGTGGATACTGATTATACTTATGTGGAAGGTATTATACTGAGGGTAGCATGGTTGAGGCAATTTCCCTATGAGGTAAATATTGATGAAACGTCTATAGCTATAATAGCATTAATGGAAGAGGAGATTGACAATAATCCATAGATATTTGGGAAGTATGAGGAAGCCAAAACAAAGATAACTATTGGCTTGAAAACTGCAATCTTAGAAAATAAGAGAGAAAATGGTGAAAAATATTGAAAAGACATTAGGCCAAGGTGGAGAGAAGAATGCACCACTATAGATCACACAAGGTTAGAGGAGGACCAATCTAGTGATGAGGGAGAAAGTGGAGAGGTAAAAAAGGATGCAAAAAAGAAAGGTAAAGAAATAGTTGTAGTCGGGAAAAAGGCCAAGAAAGGAAAGAAATCCATCATTATCGATCCCTCTGTGAAGAAGAGTTTGAAGAAACCTACACCTCTTAGCAAAAATAGATCGAGAACAAGGGATACAACAATAAAAACCTTGGTTGGGTCACAAAATAAGGCCATGGAGAAGAAATCTAAACAAATCAAAAAGGTGAGCTCTGGTAAGAGAAAGTAAATGTCAAACAAGATAGAACTGAGCCATCCAAGTAAGAAGTCAAGGAGGAGATTAGTTTTGTAGAAAGAAGATGAAGAGAAGGATGACTTAAATGACGTTAGTCATTTTAAGGTAGTTGTACATAAGCACCTAACCAATATTGATGAAATCTGCCGTAACATCAAAAGTAGTCCAATTTGTTAGGTTTTAAGTTCATTAAATATAAAAAATTGAATAAAAATGATAAGGTAAAGATAGAGGGTGCCATAATAGAAATGATGGGAACCTTTAAGATGACACCTTTGGATATTGTAAATCTTGTACCTAAAGAATTGCATAGTAAAATTGATGAGGGATGGAAATTTTCCATAATGACGGAGAGGAAAATCAGAGAGGCTACATTAGCACAAATAATGTTTGATTTAGATAAGAAACAAATTGTCAAATTCATGGAGAAATATAGGAACCATTTGTTCCCAAATAGAGAGAACTTTCTATATTAAAGAATGAAATTGAAGATATAGTTAAACAAAGATAATTTATTTGAAAAATTATTTTTAGCATGATACTTAATAAAGAGAAAAAGGATGAAGGTACATCAAGTCAAGTTTAACTTGATAATAAAGAAGATTTTGATGAGCCTAAAAAATTGGAAGAGGCAATAATGAAGAAGGTAGAGGAGAGTGAGCATTGAGATGATGTTACTATTAAGGATGCAACTAAGGATTCACAGATGAATGTCAATGCCTTGACCCAGGAAGGGCTCAAAAGTGAAGAAATAACTAAGGAAATCTTAGACACACCTCTACCATGAATAAATCTAGTTTTGATCCAAGTTCATGAGTGTCCAAGGATAGAAAGCACACTAACTATGGATTATGTACCTAATAGTTCACCAATAACTACAATCATAGTTGAAGAGAAAAGTATACAAGGTGGGAGTGTCGAGGGACAAGGAAAGATGATAATTATACTTTTGCATCCACTGCCTAAGGCCAGCCTTGTAATTGATAAAGAGAAAGGAGATGAGATAATCCAATCTCAAGAAAATTAGTCTACAATTGATGCCTTGATACCTCATGTTGAGGGGACAAAGGAGGTTGTACCACTAAGGACTGAGGAAACACAAGAGCCAAAATAGCAAGAGGTTGTTCAAGCATTGGTTTAGATGTCTAGTGTAGAACCCTCTACACTAACTGAAATAAAGACAACTGATACACTTGATTAATTGGTGATATCTAGTCAACATGAGATAATTGCAATTAGTAGTGAGACTAAAATTCAAGAGATGTTGAAGCTGAGTGTTGAAGTATCATCATTACAAATAAGTTTTTCGAGTACCAACATACCAAAGGTGAAATAGATGAAGACAAAGATCAAGTCACCTGAAAAGCTAGTGACACTTAATGAGGTCACAGTGATTCCAAAGTTTGATCCTAACAATATGACCCTTGATCAGATGAAAATTTTACAAGATGTATTGGTAAGGAAGACCAAAAAAGAAGAAATGAAAAGAGAACATCAATAGAGGCAAGTATTACATGAAATCAAAGATATTTTTGTTGATGCATTTGATATTCAAGGTTTAATGAGAATACACCTCTAATAGATAAATTAATTCACTTTTTTGAAAAGGTCAACAATAATGATATAGAGGCTAATGAGAAACTAATGAGGTGGTCTGAAAAGAAGTTTGAGACCAAAGTGTTGGAGAAAGTTTCAACAAAGATTGCAATTAAACAGGTTGAAATCTCTAACCTTACAAATAATTTAGAGGGCATTATACAAAATGTCCATTCTTTGTATAAAAAGCTTTATGATGTAGGATTATTTACAAATGAAAACCAATAACTTATTAATAAGCTTTAGTTAGATTCAAAGTCAACAAGGTATTCTTTGAGCATGGACTCACATTCAAGCTCCATTCATTTTAATAGGTTCATTTTTTCTCAAGGGAGATTAGCCAAAGTGGTGGCTAAGGATGGTACAATAAGGGATAAATTGATATCCATCTAGATAATGTTAATACATCATTTGGAGGTCATTCAAAGGGAACTAATAGCTGCAAAGGATTTAGTCTAGAGAGATCCTCATATCTCCATTGTAGCCAGTTTGGTTGATCTAGCTGCTTAGCTAGATATCAAAATTCAAGTTTTGGAATATGTTAGATCTAGTAGGGATAATGCATTAGCCATGATTCTATAGATTTACAAACCATTTTTGGACAAATATAATTTGACCCTGGCACCCCAACATCCATGAGTGACAAGAACAAGGGGGAATAGATGAATGTCACAAGGGGGAAGAAGAGTCATAAGATGAAAATAATAATGAGGAAGGTATGCCATAATGTTTGATCAATTTTGAATGTAATGTATACTCTTTTTGAACTAAAAGTATGTTAGAAGTCATGTATATTGTGAAGTCTTTGTGAAGACCAAGTTACGGTCAAAGGGGGAGTACTATTTTGTAATTTTGAATGTAATGTTACAATCATGACCAAAAAAAATTCCACTAATGTCAAAGGGGGAGATTGTTGATCTCCAAGTCATGTTTCCAATTAATGGCAAATACTTAGTCATTTTTAAGGAAAAGTTGGTTGCTCATCACTATGATTGAGCCATTCTACTAAGGCCAAGAAATGTATTTGATTTGTGAAAATATCATATATGAAATGAGCAATATTTATTGCCAAGCAAATTAGTGGTTGCTAAATACTCTAGTATGTGTCAAGCCAAGCAAGTATACCGAGTGATAGTTTATACAGAGCAGTGTGAATGCTAAGTGACAACATATGGATAACAGTTATGATCAAGCAATAGGAATATTTATGCTGAGTAAGCTAGTTTTGGTATATATGTTTGGAGTGACACAAACACTTGGGTAAATCATTTTGGCCAACTTCTATGCATGTTTTAATGATCAAGAATTAAATTCAAGGAGATAACTACACTTTTTTATCATTAATCCCTATGCAAGACATGCAACCAATCAAATAAATGAAATGCATAAATGAAAAAAGTGTTGAATACAAATCATTGATCTTGATCTAGAAACTTCACCAATTTCCTATTTAAGAAGGATCCAAACCCTAAATTAAGAATGAGCAAAGGAGAGAAGTGTGTATGCGAAAGAGGCTATGTTTGGACATTAGAAGTAAAAAATAAGTAGAGCAACCAAGCATTGGAGTACATAACAAAGTCTATCAAATCAAAGAAAGGATTAGGAATTGGAAGGAGGAGATCTATAATCTAGCGTCATAGTGTTAATCAAAGGATCAAATACTGATACATTCTAGCAAGTGAATCATGGTAAATCTTTTAATGGAGTGATCTTAATAGGCCCATGTAAATCTCTTAACAGAGTTCTTACTTTGTTGTAAGTTTTAAATCCTTTAATCAAGGTAGACTGAAAAAGTCTTGTAAGCTCTTAGTAGGTTAGACCCTTTAGAGGGAAGATCACTTGAAGTGATTAAATATTGTAGCCTTAATAGGCACACTTTATTGTTGTAGTAGTGAAGATGTTTGGGTGTCATCCCCACCCCAATTTTACCTTCACCTTGGAGGGTTTCTAGGTAACCAAATCTTTTTTGTTATGGGTTTGTCATTTACTTTCAAGCTTATCATTGTGATCAGTAATTTAGATTAGACAAATCATTGCAGTATTTGTTTATGTGATTTGTGATATTATTGAGTTAAGGGTTAGTGGTGAGGTGATAGTTTTCTATTTATTTCAAAGGGAAAAAAAGTTTCATAGATCCTTATTCAGGCCCCCCCCCCCCACCTCTCCCCCCCCCCCCCCCCAACCTCTCAGTATCTTACTTTCCTAATAGTTTTCCAACAATGATAATGTGGATCCAAAAATTGAAGTAATTGCTTAAATAATGTAAATCTAGATACTAAGTGTACACAATCAGCCTAATTAAGATATAAAATAAGGGTAAAGATATGAAAGAAAAATATATATAAAATATTCACCTTGAAATATGTAGTAGAGGATGCATTTTAGCTCTAAAAATCATGGATCATAACCTATTTTAATTATCCAACTGTGGATTCCCAAATGAAATGATGAAACGAAAAAAACCCAAAAATTATTTGTTTAGATAAGCAACAGGTTCTAGGTCAACCTAGAGGGTTGGATTCCCATGAGGTTAATGTGTCCTAGGGGCACTACAAAAATTTCAAACCAACTTCTCCAAGAGTCTCTTAGGGAGTAATTTCTAGATCCGCATGCAAGATCGCGCTATCCTATTCCTGTACTAAGAAAGTAAAGGGTTTTTTTGTTTGGCGGATGAGGATTTACCTTGGTCAAGCCCTAGATTGATGAATCAACCTTGAATTGAAATATAATTGATAAAGGAAATGCTTATATGTAGTAGATCTGAATAATATCAAATGAACAACAAAAGATCTTAATTTTCTATTTATAGAGATGGCTGATTAGAAACAAAGGTTGTCATGTGCGAGAACCTAAGGAAGACAAGGAGTCTAGGGTATTTCTTGATTTAGTGACCTAAGAGAAGAGATTTCATTGGCAAGCAAGGAAAGAAGGATTAAGGGTATGGATGCTTGAAGAGTGTACAAGCTATCAGAGCTGAAGTGTGTGAAAGCCAAGTAGAATGGAGGACTAAAAACATAGATCTATAATCTGCAAGTGTGTTATAAGTTGTTATCAGATCAAGCCTTACTGTTACTTTCTAATCATTGTATCAGTCTAAGGTATATCCTTTGGATTAAGGTTGACCTAACAGTAATTTTTAAATCCTTTAAACAAGTGACATTCCAAGTGAATGATCTAAAGTCCTCTAACAAGGCTCACTTCTAACAAGGTGATTGAAATCCTTTAACTAGGTCACATCTTATAGTGTGCATTGTAACCTATAACAGGGTTGGCCTTTTACAAGGCATCACTTCAGAAGAGTGAGAATGAGTAGCATGTTACTGGTGGTTTTTCCCAAATTGGGTTTCCACATTAAATAATTGTGTCAAATGTGTTATTGAATCTGTTATGTTTCATGCTCACATTTCTGCAAAGTTAATTTGACGGTAACCTATAAGTTTAATTGATTGTATGATCTAATGGATGCATGCATGATGAAAATGTTTTATGGATATGGGTTCACTAAGTTGTGAAAAAAATTTAATTGTACATCTAGACCTTGGATAACTGATTCACCCCCCCTCTTAGTCATTCTAAAGAGCACATAGATAAAATTGTGTTTGATGTGTGATCAAGTATTTAGATATAATAGCCTCAACTCAAAGAGACCATAAGGAAATCAAAGAAGCCAAAACCTCATGTATGGAAAGGTATGTGACATTCCATGATGAATAATAAATGAAACTTAAAATGGATTGGAATAATGGATCTTCTTCTTCGAGCCGAACTCCTCTACCACCTTGAAGGAAGAAGGTTGATGTCGAAACAAGATGCTAAGACTTGAATGCACGAAGATGCTTTCTTGAAGTAGAATTCCTTGATTACTTACTTTCTTATGGATGTCTTGCTAAGATTAAATATGAAAATGAAGCCCAAAGCCTCCTTTTATGTTATTTTTCAAGTGGGAAAACAACTCAAACTGATAAGGGAGTGCATTAAATTAATTGGTAAACTTGAGGCATTTTAGGTCTCAAACCTCACAACCATCAGGTATAAGGTCGAACTGGTTGACCTAAATCCAAGGGAGGCAACAAGGAGACCTTAGAAAGGCCTAGAGGGTTTTTTAGATGAAACAAAGAGATAACAAGTTGATCAGGAGATATGGTCAAAAGGGTAGCAAAGTGACACCTAGAAGACAAAGTCAGAAAGTTAGAGATCACAAAGAAGCATGAATTGAAAGGGGAGAGGAGAAAAAGAGACCAAAACCTCACTAAGGAGGGCTAAAAGGTATCAAAATGAAGTACGTCCATTTTAAGATGGTATACAGACATCATTAATAGAGTAGATTGAAGAAGTGGTATTTCTATATTCATATAAAGTACTCACAGTATTGGAATAACATATTGAAGGTTATATATTGCTTTAACAATTGTATTCATTATTATTTTAGTGGTTAAATATATGTTGCTAGTATAATAATAATTATTTTAATATTAGGAATTTATCAATGCGTTCTCTTCAAATTATTTGAAGTGTGTGAATCTAGATATTAGTCTTGTTTGAGTTTTTGGTTGGCACTTCATTATTTACTCACCAAGTTGGGTTAATCACCAAGTCATAGCTTGATTAGGGAACATATATTAGAGTTCCTTGGCACATTTCTATTTTGCGTAGTGTATCTTTTGGTTGTTGAAAATGAGAATATTTATGCAGTAAGAACAATAGTTATCTATGATTGAAATCCTCTCTAGTATCAATATTCCTTGGAAACTACATAACATGTGATGCAACTTTGACATGAGAAGTCTAATGGTGGTATTCTTTGAGCAAGTTCAGGAAGGTGTCAAATTACAAACATGAGACATCTTTAGAAGTCATCATTACATCTACTATAAATTTTGTTTATTCAAAGTTGTATGGAGGGAAATAAATCAACTACCATATGCATAGATGAATGGTGAAAACCAAGATTCACTTCCTAATATAGGCCCGATTAACACAAGATAAAGTGTTAATTCATTACCTAATGTAAAAGATTGAATTGCTTGAACTTACTTCTCCCTCACCTCAATAAAGAGAGGGTTTTTATCAAGATAGATATGTAATATGGAGATGAATGTAAAGAAATAGAAATGTTAATTGAAATATAAAGGAAATAAAACTCATCTTGCGTAATACAAACCTGTAAATGGGTTGTCAGATGATCTCTGAAACTATAGAAACTCACAATTTAGAACTAAAACTACACAATCTAAAAAACACAAAAAAATGTTCAACTTTATGACAGAGTCTACCTAGAGAAGCAGGGTGAACTTAAGGCAGAAGGAATGACTTAAGGTAGCAGAGTCAATTTGGAAGGGTTGAAATGCATCCATGTTTGACAATGTCCAAATGAAGAACAATTTCTAGATTTTCATAGCTCAATGAAAAGGGTACCTAAACCCGTCTTTGTTTTTTCTTATGAAATATGTAACCTACAAGAAAAATGGTTTTTTTTAGGGGGGGTAAGGTTTTCCTTAGTCAAACCTTAGTTTAGGAATTAACCTCGAAATTTAAATGATTAAAATGTTGGAAATGTAAAGTAAATGTACAAATTCACCTTACAATAGCAAGACTTTTGAAATCAAATGTAATGTACTCACTTTACCAATTGAATGGATCAAAAGGATGATAATGTTAAAGAAGGATAAATGTAGAAGCCTTTCCTTGATGAAAAGCTCTACTATCATCAATGAAGGAAGCTAGATCTTGAAAGGTCATGACGAGCATGGAAGAGATGATGAAGCCCCTAAATAAACCCCTAGAAGCTCCTTAAAAGAACCTTGAATGTAAGAGATGTCCTCTCTAATAGATTGCAAAAGAATTTCCTTGAATGTGCTTGAAGATAGCTTAGATGCTTGAATGCTTGAAGACTTGATTGCTTGAGCATGTAAATGATGAGATTATGGATATGCAAAATGATGTAAATAGATGGGATTATAAAGGGCTTAGAATAAACTTTCTCCCATCGACCAACTGGACTTACAACTAATACCTATGATTAATCCTGACATAGAACCTAGGAAGGAGATCCAAATATGTGTCCCTACTAAGCATGTAGTGCATCCCTGCTAACCAGATTACAAAATCTCTAGAATTCTATTGGGGCCCCAAATATGTCTCAAATTTGATAAATCAAATGCAAATCTTGAAGAAATCCAATTTCAACGCAAAAAAGAAATTTTCAGTGATTGAAGGAAGGGAAGGAGGACTTAAGTAAATAGGTCCTACTTTGATCTTTTCATCATGAAATAGGAATACCAAACAAGATCTATTAGGTCCTGCCCAAATTCTAGCTAGAAGATATAAAGTGTTGGTATCTCTAACCATTGTTATCTATTAGTGTCAATCCCTTAATCATTTACAAGGCAAAGTCAGATGATCACCATTGTGATCAAGCTACTCTATATAGGCCAAGACATGTACATAATATAGTATGTACCGAGAAAGTTATTAGAAGTCAAGTAAGTGTGGTAATAGAGTTATTTTCTATATGTATCGAGCTCATCAACCACCGAGTAAATTCCTAGTATAAATAACTAAGTGATATAGTATGTGTTGAGTACAATATATGTTGAGCACCAAAAGTTAACAAAGGCCAAGCAATAGCAATGTCGGACATCAAAAACAGTAAAGACCGAGCAATGTAGAGTCTATATAAAAGTTAGGAATGGAACAGAGTTTTAGGCAAAATGATTATCAAGCCAACTTGGAAAGTTTATTTAGGTTTTGAAGAGGTTGTTATAGAATATTTACATGATGTGGATCACATATCCCTATGTTCATGTTCAATGATATAGATGAAGAGGCAAAACATGGAACCATCTAGAAAACTCTTTATGGAAATCTTTAAATAGCGGTGATCTTAACCTAGATCATATATATGACAAGAAGGTCAAAGAGGATATCATAAAAGAAGGTGATAGAAGAAGATTAGAAGTCATTCAAGGGTTCTATTATCATCTAATAGAGCAAGTGACCTATTCATAAGTAGTGAATGTGAAAGGGAAAGACAAGTATTATCAGATTAGAGGAAAGGATTAGTTAGCAAGGAGGAGACTCAAAATTAGCTTGTAGAGAAAACTGAGAGTCAGGTACTAAATCGGTTTTAATAGACTTGAATCAAGGTAAATCTCTTGACAAGTGGTCTTAACAAATCTTTGTAAATCTCCTAATAAATTTCTTAGTTGTAAGTGTCAAATCATTTAACAAGGTGAAACCTAAAAGTTTCTTAAGTCTTTAATAAGACAACTCCTCACCGAGTAGATCATATTTTATGGTCAAACATTATAACCTTAGCTAGTTAAATTTATTATTGCAGTAGTGAAGATTTGTGGGTGTCATCCCCACCCTAGTTTTACCTTCACCTTGGAGGGTTTTTCGGTAACAAATATTGTGTTACGTATTATTACTGTCATGCATGTGATTGAACTGATTGCATGTTACATCAAGTTTACATTTGTAGTTTTACATGCACAAGTTATTGTTAGATGTGGATAAATCTAAGAAAAGAAAGGTATAAATTGTTATATATTCTGATTCACCTACCTCCCTCTCTCATTATCTAGTTTACACCTCCATAAATAAACAATTGGTATCAGAGCACTAGTTCTCTAAAAGAATCTTAAAAGCTTGGAGATTAGATCTTGGAAGATGGAGGCTTTCAAATTGGACAGGACTATTGACAATCAAGTGATTGACATCCAACTCACATTGTAGAAAATTAAGAAGGCAAGACAAGGTCTGAAGGATTCCCTAAAAGGGGGAAAGGAAATTGCCATCTAGATAAAGTAATACTCTTCATGAAGAAGTTGAGACTAAAGGATTATTTGAACCAATCAATCCCAATGAAAAATCAAATGTTGAACTACTTGAAAGGAAAAAACTTCTCAATGAAGAGGTATGGGCACTGAAGAGAGAACATGAAATCCAATCAGTGAGACTATGCAAAGTGACTAAACAAAGAAACGAAGCTGAAGAAGACAAGACTATGGCAGAAGAAGATAAAATGGTAATGGCTACCAAACTTGAAGAAAGGATATCAAATATATAAAAGCTCACAAATACACAAATGGATTTGATGAATCGATTGATGATTGCGAATCAGAAACTGAATCACAAGGACGTGGATATTGCAAATCTAAAATCTCAAAATTTGATACTAAAAAATGAATTGAAGAATGAGAAGGAATCTATGGAGAAGTTCAACAAACCAAAGGAAGTAATGAAATACTTTGAAGAACTTATGAAGTCATCAATTTTTTCTAATGGGTCAGGAAATTCTTACACTAAGAAAGGAGAATCATCCAGGGATGGAGAAATGAGAAATGCAAAGCCAAAAGACAAACCAATATGCTATCACTATGGAAAAATTGGTCATACTGCAAATATCTATCAAAGAAAACATGGTATGCAAAATGCTAAACCTAAGTTTATTGGTTACTATTTTTACAGCAAGAAACAAGGACATCAAATACATGAGTGGAGGTCAAGACCAAGGATTACACCTACTACACCTAGATTTGAAGGATACCACTACAAATGTTAGAAATATGGGCATAGAGCATTTGAATGCATATAAGAGAGAAAGCCCTACTAGCCAAATCAAAAGAAGAAGAATTATGCATCTAATAATACATGTTCCAAGTGTCACAAGTTTGGACATCAAAGCGAGAATTACAAGACTCAAGTACATTTAGAAAATTAGACAAAGGATAAAGACAAAGGCAAAGCAGACATTGAGAAAGTAAGGAATTAAATGAACTAGAAATGGAAAAAAGAAAATAAAAGATTGAAATAGTGGAGCTAATGGAGCTGAGGTCACCCAATCCAATGGAGAAGGTGATCATAGATCATCTCTAACTGAGCAAGAGAGGTATGTATGGAACTATGTACCTAAATGATATATCATACATCAGTTCCCTACATTAACTATGTGCAAAAGTTCATATCTACATATATAAGATACATGAGAACAAAATTTGTGAAAGGTTTTTGAGTATCACTAAAACTGTCCATGTTGATCGAGCATTGCAACATAGACTGAACACTCTAATAGAAACCAAAGGTTATGGAAGAGATTGAGTTGTTATGCTTGTTGGCACCCACTCAATGAAGTACACAACATTAATGGTGAACTTAATCAATCAAAAGAAAGGAATATAACAAATTTTGAATGCATTAATTCATACCCTGCATTCAAATTTTTGAAGAGCTCAGAGCAATTTTTAGCAATTCAAGCAACCAACAGAGATTTCAAGGAGCAATTTGATCAAGAAGTTTGAATGAGTAAAGAGCATGAACAAGTGTTGAGTATCCAGAGAAGGAAGGACATCAAACCCTAGTTATGATCATGACAACTTTATCGACCATTGGGATTAGTCAAAAGGTTAGTAAAGTTCAATTGGTGAAGAGTGACGCATGTCCTCCACCTAAATTTTGTGTTATTCTAGAGATTGTTGTAAAAGGAGACTCAATGGGTCATTATCCTTGATACCACCTAAATTCATTATGATTCATGATGTTAGAAGCTGTTATATGTGAGAAATTGGAGAAGTGGGAGATTGTGAAATTAGGGAAGCTTATGAGAAGCTATGCAATAAAGGAACTTTGAAGGACAAGTTTCAAATTGTTGAGAGGAAAGGGTTAACTCGAGTCCTAGAATTTCCAAGAAATTTCAAAATTGAATGGATCAAAGTTATTTTGAGCAGAGTTCATGATATGAAGTACTGATTATAGAACAGACCAGTGGAGATCATGGAGAAAATGATATACATGGTTACAAGTTATCCAACTCAAGATAAGAAGAAAACCATGCGATGCTTGAGCCAAGGAGAAATTGAGATGAATACAAGAGCTGAGTGGAATGGATGCAGTCTATCCATTACAAGAATTTTTGATCCACTCAAAATTTTCAGTGAGAGTTATTGCTCAAAATTTTATTGAATAGTGTGTTGTGTATGACTATGGACCAAGCGTGGAAGATTGTGATGAAAGATCATGCGTATGATCTTGCCAAGCAATGAATGTTACAACTGCTAGAAAAACTATCATCGATAAGAAAGGAAAAGAGTTTAATTTGTAAGTTTGGTTCCCTAATTGTTTGTATATTCTTTTATATATAGAAGTATTTTGTTGGTATAGGTAACGTTGTACGGGAACAAGATAAACTAGTGACAAGGCAAATCAATGAGTTTATTATTTAATTAGGAGACAATTTTGAAAATGCAATGAATACATATTTTGATAAGGAGAATGAGAATTCTAGAAAAATTGGTCACAAAATATTACAGTGACATATGTTTCCTTGTTGATACAGACAACACATTTGTGCAAGAAATTAAGCCAAGGAAGGTGTGACTACAAAGCTTTGAATATTAGATAGATAGTGATGTTGTGAGTGCAAACATCTATGCATGATTTAAAGAAGAAATAGATATCAAGGCCGAATCATTTGAAAGATAAGAAGAAGAAAAGGAAACAATAATAGTGAACATCAAAATAGCTTCCAAGGAGAATAAAACAAAGAAGATGATTGAAGACTTGGAAGCTAAACTAGGCACCCTATGCAAAGGAAAAGAAAAATTTCAAATAACACAAGGTCTTAGTGAAGATGAAGAACAAGAAAGTTATGATGAGAAAGATGAGGTAGAATAAGTTGACAAGGGTAAAGACCCAGTTTTTGTCATGCCACTGAGCAAGAAGGCTCAAAGAACAAAGAAGAAGAAGGTAGTGGCACTGTAATGCCTACCCCTAGTTTACTTTTCATGTTGTATTGTTGATTTCTTTTAGGCTAGTTTTATGGTTATGTTTATGACTAGCGGTACTTGGTTACCAAATTTGATTGGATGTTATTTCAGACTCAATTTATATATTTGATGAGCTACTTGATACTTGGTTATTTCAAGTGTTTATGTTTATCCTTTTGATGATGATGTTTTGTATATTTATATAGTGATTTCAGTTATTTCATGATGATAGTTAGATGAATGATTTATATGTAGTTTCTATGGTTACTTACCTCATACTTGCATGTGTATGGTGTACTTGTATGTTTTACTTTATGTTTGACATTTTTGATGTGGTTGAGGGAGGGAGTTGTAGTCACCTACTAGTCAGGATCTACACGATGTACCACTCCCCGCCATTGCCTATTTAGTTTAGATTTATATGTGTAAATACATGCTCAACTTTTATACAGATTGCAGGTACTAGGCATCAACTTCCTTGAATTGCCATGTTGAGTGTGCTCTATTGCAGTATCTCAATGGTAAAAGAGGGGAGATAATTCTTGAGTCCAAATCCTAAACTTGAGCCAATTGTACTAGAAAGTAGGACAAGTATCTAAGTTATTTACCCTTCTGAAGTTGTCAAGTGACAAGAATTCATGATTTTGACCCCTGAGTTTGATTTAGTTCATTGTCTTTATGATGGGTTTTCTTATTTGATTTGTGGGTCTGTTGTGATTTTTAGTTATAATTAAATCAAATTAAGAGATATTAAATGATTTACTTTAACGAAATTTTTATAAAGAAGAATCAATTTTTAATTATATTTAATTAATTGAGAAATTAATTAAATAGAAGAATCAAATTTAAAAGTTTTAATAAAAGTTTTAATTTGGCCTAATAATATTTATTTAATTTAATCATAATTAATTTAGGAGTTTCATTTAAATAATGAACTCTAAATATTATTATTATTTAAATTAATAAATATATTATTAAAGGTGTCTTATGATTTAATAATTAGAGAGAGATTTTTTTAATAAAGTTTATTTTAATTAAAATGTAAAAAGTTTACACATGAAATTAAAATATATTAAAATAATAAAGAAAAGGGTTCGTGTGATTGTAAAACCAAAACCATAAAGGGAGAAAGCACTTTATTAAGAAATTAAAGCTGATTTCTCCACACACAGGTTTGGAGGAGAAAATTTTGAGAAAAGGGTTTTTGAGGGGATGAGAATTCTTGCAATCTCTGAGCGTTTGTCTAGTTAGCATCAGATCAAGGTACGAAAGTTGCTTGAATTTATCACAATAATCGTTTTCAAATCCTTTCTCTATCTTCTTCGTGCTCGTGTGAGAATTTTTGTTTTAGAAATGGATTTGTTTGTTTGAAACCCTCGTTTGAGTAATTACCGTTCTTTGTTGTTGAAATTGTCTGTGTAAGAAATCTTGTTATTCATAAATTGGATTGATTTAGAGAATTATGAATTGGGATAGGGTTAGGAAAAGGAAACCAGATTTCATTTATTAATTTTGACTGTTTAAATTTTGTTGCCCTATCAGATCTATATGGGAATTTTATTTAAAATAAATAAATATAAAATAATATAATTACCACAGTAATTAATAATTACTGTGGTAATTATATTATTAAATAAATACAAATTTTTATGTGTTGGTTGGGGGCTTTGAATTTAAAAAAAAAAAAAAATTAATATATATTAAATGGGAGGAAACCCACCACCCCCAACCTCCCCATCCCTTATTTTCCACGTCGGCATCCCTTTTGGGGACTATGCACGATAGATCTGCTGTGTCATAGGGCTGTCGTGACAGCGATACAACCTATGGGCTATAAAATATTAAAAAGAGGTAAGTTTTAATTTAATTTTGTTTTATTAAATTTTTAATATAGTTATTATTATTATTATTAAATACTTTATTTAATATTAAATGTTATTAATAATTTTTAATAATTTTTACTATATTATTAAATAGTAATTATTATTAATATTATTAATAATTTAATAGCTATTATTTTAATAATTTAATAATAATTATATTATAATAATACTTATTATAAGATAGGTTATAAGGATACTGTCAGTTTGAAATAGAATTTAAGTTCTAATTTGAAGATTTTTTTAATGATGTTTGGTTTTATTATATGATAATTCATTTTTATATAAAATATGGGGTTTTATATTTAAATGAATTTTAATGGATTGTTGGATCTTGTGAGATTCTTGAGAACTCAAAAACCTTAGCAAATCTGCCACTAGAAAAATGAAAAAATTGGAACCCTATTTATAAATTGAAATCTTATGTTTCCAAAACCAAACAAATTATGAAAACTACATTTGGTATATACTTGATGTGATGTATGGTCTACTAGTGTTGGTTTCGGGTTTGACTTAGTACATTGACTAGTCGGGATGTTTACTAGAGGCTTGGGGGTTTTTGTTCTGTGATGATGTTATGGTTATTATTTGGTCAAGGTCTTGTATACCCGACCATTGTGATGTATTCACACATTTCTATAATGAGTTTTGATAAGATGTTTGTTAGTGCTTTCTAGTTGCTTGTATAAAATTGAGGTGAATGATATGATTTTCTTGGTGTAACCTTTGAGTTTCGATCAATTATCTTTTGATGCTTTCCAGTTGCTTGTATTGAATTGAGGTGATTATTGTGGCTTTCTTGGTTGTAACATTTGCATTTTTGATCGGTTATCTTTTGGTGCTTTCCAATTGCCTACATAGGACTGAGGTGGATATTGTGTTTTATCTATAGGTGCTTTCCAATTGCTTGTAAAGGATTGAGGTGAAAATTATGATTTTATGAGTTGTACTTTTTATGAGCTTAGGATAGGTAATCTATGTGTATGTTGGGAAGTGGCTTGCAATGGAGGTTCGAGCCCTAAAGAGGCTACCTAGGTAAACCATTATAAGTTATTTTAATAAGTGATAGTATTTCATTAAATGAGTTTAAAGTGAATTAATAAGAGTCGATGTTTTTTCCTCACCCATGTTTCGAGTGCTAGTACAGACGAGGATGGGAGTAGAGAGGATGCTTGGTTGCAACTTTGCTTCATTGGTATGCCTTGTTTGTACGAAAAGATACTGATGTTGCATAGAGACACTAGGGGGCCGAAGTCCAAAGAGGCTAAGAGGTAACCTTAGAGTTGGCTCATGCAATGACACTTGCCCACTTACATAGTAGATTTCCTACGTGTCTATATTGCCTCTGGAATTAGATGTTACTTGTGTCTTGGTACCTTTGAGATAGATTGCTATCAAGATTTCCTTGACCTAGATGTTGGTTATGACTTGTGGATTTTTATTTGTTTGGGACTTAATATTGTTTCCTCAACATGGTGGGAGTAGGCCATTAAGGTTCCACGAGGCCAAGTGGTAGTGTTTCTTATGCCATTGAGATTCGACAGTTGGATGTACTTGTGTATTTGTTCCTTTCATCCCAATCTTGTATTTTTGTTGGATAGTTCTATTATATTGTACTGTTCTTGTTTTTCAAAGATCTTATAAGATGATGTATTTATTCATGATGTATATTCTTTGAGCTTTTCATACCCTCTGACTTGTACATTGAATGATTATGCATTCTGGTTATGCCAAGTGGCATCTTATGTAATTGTATATTATTTAATTAGATTTGTACTTGTGATTATTCTATGATGTGGATTTGTTGTGTTTCAAATTTAGTGTTAATAGAACTTTATATGTGATTCAACATCATGGGACCCTTAAGAGACGTAATTTGTTTATGGATTGCTTGTATGTATGTGAGTTTTTGCTTCCATTATGTTATCTCTTGTTGTTTTAATCTTTCAAAAAAAAAAGTTTGGCAAACTTAGTGAAAATTAAGTTAATTTATTTTGGGTTCCCTGATGAGGCGTTATAGACACCTCCACCTCCGAATAAGCCAAGGACTAGGGAAACTACTATTGTTGAGCAGTTTGCTAAGCAGAAGGTAGTAGAGACTATTGAGTTGAGTGAACCACAAACCAGAAGGAGATTGGTCAAAGGACCACCTATCAGGTAGATCAAGACTATTGAATAGGTGCGTGACAACTTAAGAAGATATGTAGGTTTATCTAGTTTCAGATATGTGAGATATGATACACTAGATAATGATGATAAAAATAAAGTGAGGAGGCTATGATAGAAATTATTGCAAATAAAAAACTAGCCCTTAGTGAAATAGAGAATAAGATACCCAAGGATCTATATGAAAGATTAGAGAGGAGATGGTAGCAGGCAAAGGAAGTAGAAAATCATATAAGAATTGACACACTAGTCAGAGTTATGCCTGATTTGTCACAAGAACAGAAGGGCACATTTTTGAAACAACATAGGAACATATTTGTTCCTAATAAAATAATGTTCTTGATACTACAAAATAAAGAGAAAGTTGTACAACAAAAAAATGAGTTGTTGCACAACGACAAAATGAATGGTTGTGGATGAGCATTTTTGGGTTAACTACAAAGAAGGTAGAGGTTGTAAACATTGATGATGAACACAGTATTGGAGAAAGCTCAGGTGTGCCAAGTCCACATTGAGTCCACAAGGTAGCATGTCTCCTATACATGCTCCCTAACTCTCCGAAAGCCAAGAAGTCAAGGTTTACATATGAACAAGATGGTGAAGATGGAGAAACTAATGAAACTAATAAGATTGTTTCACCACCTCAGACTGAGGAAAACAAAGAATTAAATAAGGCTAAACCAAGTACAACTGTTGTTATATTGAGTATAGATGCACAAGCAAGATCGAGTAGTGACACTTTCTCACCTACTCCTAAGTCAGTACCGAGCTGCAACACCCCTTAATTGAATAGGAAGAGATAATAAATAAAAGACATTTCACTAGATATTGAGGTTAGTCTAGATGAAATCATTGAGATGCCACAATTTGATCTGGCAAATCTCACCTTGCCGAAAAACTTTTTGCTACAAGAATTTGTGATGATATCTCAATTAATCAGGAAATGATGATACCTCATTTGGAGGTCATGCAATGAAAACTAAAGACAACCCATGATCTTATAGCAGAAGATCATAGTCGCTAAGAGTTTAATTGATTTAGCTGCAAAACTACAACTGTAGAATCAAATTTTGGAGGCAGCACAAACCACATGGAATCATGCATTGGCCATGATTACAAGAGTTCACAAGGAATTCAGTGAAACACATGGATTACTTCAACTCTTCCAACCGCAACAATTACATAAAGTGTTCAAAAGCAAGGGGGAAATGAAATGTATACAAGGGAGAAATGTATATGGAAGAGGGAATGTACTGAAGAAAAGAGGAAGATATAAAGCTATAGTACAAAGGCTATAATGAATTTAGCATTCATAAGTCATAAGACTTAGGGGGAGAGCTCATTTTATTAGATTGTATTGATATGACAGAGTGATGTAAATATGACAAAGTGTCTTTTCCACTAATTTCAAAGGGAGAGATTATTGGTATCTCTAACCATCATTGTCTATTAGTGTCAACTACTTAGTCATTTACAATGTAGAGTCAGACAATCATCATTGTGACTAAGCTACTCTACATAGGCTGAGACATGTACATAAGATAGTATGTATTGAGCAAGTTCTATAGAAGTCGAGTAAGTGTATGGTCATAGAGTAATTTTCTATATGTATCGAGCTCATCACCAACCGAGTGATATAGTACATGTGTCGAGCACAATATATGCCGAGCATTAGAAGTTAACAAAGGTCAAGCAACAACAATGCCAAGCATCAAAAACAGTAAAGACTAAGTAATGTAGAGTTTACATAAAAGTTGGGAATGGAATAGAGTTCAGGCAAAATGATTGTCAGGCTGACTTGGAAAGTTTATTTAGGTTTTGAAGAGGTTGTTAAAAAATATTTACACAACATGGATCACATATCCCTATGTGTATGTTCAATGATAAGGATGAAGAGGCAAAACATGGAACCATCTAGAAAACTCTTTATGGAAATATTTAAATAGCAGCAATCTTAACTTAGATCATATACATGATGAGAAGGTCAAAGAGGAGATTGTAAAAGAAGGCAATAGGAGAAGATAAGAAGTTATTCAAGGGTTCTATTATAATCTAACAGAGAAAGTGACCTATTCATAAGTAGTGAATGTGAAAGGGAAAGACAAGTTTATCAAATTAGAGGAAATGATTAGTTAGTAAGGAGGAGACTTGAAATAAGCTTGTAGAGCAAACCAAGAGTTAGGTACTGAATCAATTTTAACATACTTGAATCAGGGTAAATCTCTTAACAGATCTTTATAAATCTCCTAACAAAGCCCTTATTTGTAAGTGTCAAATCCTTTAACAAGGTGAAATCTAATAGTTTCTTAAGTCTTTAATAAGATAGACTACTCATAGAGTAGATATTTTATGGTCAAACATTGTAACCTTAATTGGTTAACTTTATTATTGCAGAAGTGAAGATTTGTGGGTGTTATCCCCACCCTAGTTTTACCTTCACCTTGAAGGGTTTCTGGGTAACAAATATTTTGTTATGTGTTATTACTTTCATGCATGTGATTGAATTAATTTACATGTTACAACAAATTTACATTTATAGTTTTGCATGCACAAGTTATTATTAG
The DNA here is from genome assembly GCA_028749045.1 of Cupressus sempervirens. Classification (NCBI taxonomy): domain Eukaryota; kingdom Viridiplantae; phylum Streptophyta; class Pinopsida; order Cupressales; family Cupressaceae; genus Cupressus; species Cupressus sempervirens. The sequence goes on from CM053783.1 coordinate 374,827,627, forward strand.
ATGTGGATGAATTTGGGAAAAGTATAAATTGTTATAGATTCAATTTCATCCCCCCTCTTAGTATCTAGTTTACACCTTCATAAATCAACAATAAAGATAGATGAAAAGGATGAGAATGCAAATTAAATGCAAGCATAGTATTACATCTCACTAAATAGGTTCTAAACATCATTAAATTGAAGTGCTTCTAATTTAAGACAATACAAGAGTACTTGGATCAATATAAACAATTCAAAGATAGGTACTAGCAAATCCTAAGTAGAGTGTTGATTCATCTACAGTTTAAGAGAAAAAATTGATTCCTCTAGATCTTTTAGGAGATTGATACTCTTCAATCCACGGAAGGAATTAAGTTTCCAACAAGAGTGATTTCAAATTGATGTCATAAGACACTAACTCCTTTGTAGCACTTTGTATTCCTAGAGACATATGATAGTTAAAGAAACTGCTAAGGGAGACACAAAAGGATTGGCTAAGGAATATATAACTAGCATTCCAATGAATTGTGGATGGTATTCTTAGTAAATGTGAGGACACCAAAATTATGATTTCTAATGGAGAGGATATATTGTATTCAAGGGAGAAATAACTCAATGCTTGTAGTCATTAGACTAAGTTTTTGACTAATGATGTTTCTTTTAATTTAAGGTTAATACCAGATTCAAAGGGAATTTGACAAATCCATTTGAGGTAACCCTAAACAATGAGGTTGACACGTGTACTAAAAACTTCAGAAGGTATTCACATTGTTATGAATATTTGGTGTTTCTAGGATTGGGATAGATTCACAGATTATTAAATTCACCCATGCCACTATGAAATCATGAAATCAATACATTCACTTAGGGAAGTTGCTCTTGTGAACAATGTTGTGATCATTGAATTAATAAATCATGTGCTTTATGATGAGTCTCTTGTAGTAAGATATTTTCCATGATTGAAGCATATGAACAAGGCATGCCTCTATGATGGAGGAAACAACGAAAGGATCTACATCAGTTAAAATCTAATGATATTGATTCAAAGGGAGTAGACCATGACAAGATGGTTTCTCTAGTATTCGGTTGAGGTACATTGTCATTAAAGAAAGGATGACCAATATTCTCACCAAGCCTCTTCCTAGAGAGAAGGTTGTGTACTTTTGGGATAATCTTGGTACATTGGAGATTGAATCCAGATCTGAAAAGAAGTTTCAACATCGGTAATCTATTATTTGTACCCTTACATTTCTTCCCTTTGAGAGAGAAGCTTGAGGTGAAAGCCATTGTTTCCACCCTGTGAGACGAGCCATGGTGGATCCACCCTCTAATATGTTTCATGGTGGATGCTATGAGTATGACTCCATGATATCATCAGTTCAATGATTAACGAGCCCCTATGAATATCATTGAGAGATGACAATCTTTCAATGATGTGCACTTGTTATTATAGTTTTGTTGTAAGGTGATGAATTTACAATAATTTAACCTTACTATCATGATGGATATCATATGACTTGATATTTGTAGACATGTCATGATAGTTCATATCTCTTAAGTGATATTAATTGAGTGGTGAGTAATTGTGTGGTGAGTTATATTCTTGAGATATTTCATGGTGGATATTATGTAACGTAATATCCATTGATATGCCATAAGCATATATTCATTTGGTCCGCATCATGTAACTTGATGCTAGTGCACATACAAGAAAGGATTTTATGAGTATGGTGAATATCACATGACCTGATATTCATGGATATGTGATTAATCCTTATGTCATTGTGAGGTGACATCATGATGGATAACATTAGACTTGATATTTTTGGCTATGTCATAACTCTTGATATCACATTGGTGCAATATCCCTCTACAAAATATATGGATCTATTATGTTTACATGAGGATAGGAATAATCCTTCCTAGCTTAGAGAGAGTGTTAATGAATTGTAGCTTTAATTGGATAATTCCTATAAATGAAATCAAATTCATAATAGGCCTATTAGCCTTGAGCATTTGATCTCTATGCTTCCTCTGTATTCTATGGTGATTATTGGTTATAAGAATACATGATTGATAAATAATAAGATAAAAATCGTAAATACACCTTCAAGTGCATATGACTTTTATTTTTAATTGGTACTACTTGAAACATTTGATTCCTTTATGATAATGTCTTCTTTAGACTACTTGTGTTGTTACTCTAAATTTAAACAATTTCAAGCTACTACTCACCACTTTACTAGTTTCACCTTTATGCATCCTTGTAGTTGCAATTTTGACTACAAGCAACCTTTGATGTTAAACTAAAATGTTTAATGGCATGATGTTATGACCCTTTAATAGTTCCCCACTTTCTTTAATTGTGTAATGATGTTATATGTTTTCTCTCTACTTAACAATTATCCAACATTGATTGCTTCTTTTCCGATAATCCTTTTTCATGTTCATTGATTATCCATGATATTAAGCTTGAAAACTTTATTGGAAACTCAACACACCCACAGTTGCCCCTTCAAATTCTATGGGCACCAACGTAAAGCGAGTCCAAAATGAAAAATAACTATTATTAATTGTCCATTATTTACTAGTCAAGTCAAATGGTTTTGAATGAGCCTATTAGAAATCAAGTCATGCTAAGTGTAAGACCTCAATGTCATATGAGATTACATCTTAGATAACTTCAAGTGACTAAATACCTCTCAATTCAAACTCTTAAATAGAAACTCAACACACCCATAGTTGCCCCTTCAAATTCTATACGCAACAACATAAAGCGAGTCCAAAATAAAAAATAACTATTATTAATTGTCCATGATTTACTAGTCAAGTTGAATAGTTTTGAATGAGCCTATTAGAAATCAAGTCGTGCTAAATGTAAGATCTCAATGTCATATGAGATTACATCTTAGGTAACTTCAAGTGACTAAATACCTTTCAATGCTAACTCTTAAATAAAAAGTTTAGGCCTGTAAGACTTTACTGATGTAGGTTCTAGCATAAGACCTTCCCAAAAAGAGCTACTACAAAATTATTACCCACTAGCCGCCCATTTCCAAAAGTCATTGACCTTTTTAAATCGTCACCTAGGTTTCATACTATTACTATATTTTTACTATTTCAATAACCCTTTCGGCCTGCCTAACTAAATTTAAAATTGAATGGAGACAAGCCATAGGCCATAAATAATTAAAGGCTAAGTGGTCAAACATTATTAGTGTAATGAATGAAGTAACGTGCCATGTCTAACAAGGAGTATGCCAAAAAATATCTATCTAAGAATGTGCAGCGCATACCTCCAAGGCATATGAGGCGACGTCACGGAGATATCAAGTAGTGCATTAAAGCGAAGGAGTTGAAATGTTGAAGTGCACAGTAATGTGTGCATGACAACTCAATGTGCATCCGATTTGACCAACAAATAAGAAATGGCGGGCGACGATAAAACCAATGACGTGTACTAACTTTTCAAAATTGCTATTTAAAATGGTAGATTCGAAATTTCCAAATGGGCGGAAGTGGTGAGGCATGGCGGGCCATCTGGAAAACTCTGCCTTCCTTATCCACGGTTAGGTGGCACTCGGAGAACTCGGCAAGACCGCGGTCACATGTCACTGTTCCCGGCTTCTTTTAATGCAAACGGTTTGAATGTGAATGTAAAAGTTTCGAAACGCGCCCTCCTAATTAAGAAGGCGCGGATAAGAGAACAAATGGTAGGTGAGGTGGGAAGCTCCGGTGGGCCCACAAAAACACGCCGTTATGAATATTCCCCGCTGGTGAGTTAACGTGACAGCGACCGCGCGGAGTAATCGTGTGATCGGCTAATGGTAACAATAATGAGTTTTAGTAAGTCAAAAGTGGTTAGATTCGAGTTTGCGTCTGGTTTTTACTATTTCCGGCCTAAGCAGGGCGGGAATTTTAATCATGAGATTTTTTTTCAAGCGCTGGCAGATAGCGATTGGCGGAGTGCTTTGGTGCGGTGTTATTATTGGCTGTGCGACGTGGCGCGGGGTGGAATTTACTGTTTACTGCTTAATGTTTACTGCCAGAGCGTCGTCGTCGAAGTCGAGGTAAGTAGGAAACGGTGAAATGTTAGAGAGGGTAGAGTCACATGGCGTACGAGATGGTTTTGGCTGGTAACTGGGCTCGCGCCTCCGTTGTTTGACTGACAGCTGTCGCGGTAAAGTATTTTGTTGGAGACAATACGGTGTACTTGGGCGTGAAAATAAAGTATTTACTGGATGGCATTATTACTTGGCAGTGCCAGAGGGGCGCAGATTTTTTAACCTTTTACCGTCGCTGTTTGTGCCGCCTGCTGCAATACAAGTCTTCAATCGGCTTTAGTAATCTACCTCTTAGCCCGTTTTTTGCTTCAAGGAAGGAAGAATTTGGCACAGCGTGTACTCGATAGGTGAGCTTGTAGGTTTAATGGAGTGTTATGGAAACGGAACTTAGTTGAGATTAGGTAGTTCGGAGTTCATATTTGAGGATCTTCGTTTTCTGTGTTTTGACAGTGAGTTTTGCAGGTTTAATGGAGTGTTATGGCAACGAGAGCTCCGAAGGCGACGTCGGGTTTCGAATTGACGACCTACTGGACTTTTCCAATGAGGAAATCGGCGGACCGATAGGAACTTCAGACGAAAATGATGAGGCAGAGGTTGAGGAGCGCAACTCGGACGACTCGTCTGTGACGGAAACGGAGGCTGCTGCTGCCTGCGAGGTTGCGTCCAGGCCGACGCGAAATGTTGTTGAGGTGGACGCCGGCCTTGTGCCGGCTGAGTTTTGCGTGCCGGTGAGGCGCTGAACTTTCTTGTTCGCAAAGCTTTGATGATTTCTTTTATTTCGGTACTCATTTGCAAAGCTTTGAGGTTATCTTTCTATTTCGGGACTCACTGGCTGAGTTTTTGAGGTTTTTTTTCTTTTTCCGGACTCATTTGCAAAGCTTTGAGGTTTTCTTTCAATTTCGGGACTCTCGGGACTATTTGCCATAGCTTTGAGGCTTTCTTTCTATTTTGTGACTGATTTGCAAAGCTTTTATTTCAATTTTGGGATTTATTGGCAGAACTTTGAGGTTTTCTTTCTATTTCGCGACTTCATTGACAGAACTTTGAGGTTTTCTTTCTGTTTTGGCAGACGGACGCTCTAGAACTGGAATGGCTTTCGACTTTCGTGGATGACACTTACGAGCCGTCGGCGGTCGAGTTTGAACCCGTTGCGGCTGCGGCCGTCGCTTCAGCGGCTCAGCAGAAGGCGACACAGCCTGTAGAGGTTACTAAGACGTGGTTGCTAGGGCGGCCGCGGAGCAAACGGCGGCCGTCTCGAAGCATTTCTGTAACTTCTTCGCAGTCGACTGTTTTCGTAAATGCGTTTCTTGCCCGGACGGAGGCTGAAGCGTCTGTGTGCTCGAGGCCGTCGCCCGCGCCTATTGTGAAAAAGGCAAAGAAAGTGTGCTCGATGTCTCTGGAGGACGGGTCGCCTGTTAACCGGCGGTGCAGCCACTGCTTAGTTCAAAAGACTCCTCAATGGCGGACGGGGCCGCTGGGCCCTAAGACGCTCTGTAACGCCTGCGGTGTTCGTTACAAGTCCGGGCGGCTTCTTCCAGAGTACAGGCCGGCTCTCAGTCCCACTTTTTCCAGTGAAATACACTCTAATTGCCATAGAAAAGTCATAGAAATCAGGCGCCAGAAGGAAACACAACCGCAAATAGTCGCTTAGTCTAAAACCCTTAAACATGCCTTTGTTAATCAGCTAATTTGAGAGAGCAGAGCAATTTGCGGAGTGGCTTGTGTTCCATTAATTCGTATCTAACTCACACACTGCGGCTTCCATCCTGTGTGTTCTGTCATCTTTGAAATGCAGAGCTCACTGTACTGTGTAAAATAGTCCGTTTCTGTGTCTTGGTAGGAATTATTTGACCCTTGTTCGGATGCGACAGCCTACTTTGGTTTGCTCGGCACAGCAGCTCAGCTCGGCTTATTCGAAATTTCATCATTCGTAGGTTTTGTGCGCTCTGAGAACATTGTAAAACACTATTTTTCCTACCGGACAAAACGTAAATTGCACTCTATTCTTACCGTTCACGGATTTACGAATCTGTTTTCATCTGTAGATACCTCTTCTTTTTCATATTTCAACATCTCTAGTGTTTCAGTAATGTTTTTAATACAATAATCTGTCTTTAGCTCTAGACAATACGGCTTAATATCTTTGATTTTATTATTACGTAGAAGCTTTGGATAATGCATTCACCATTGGATAATTTCTTCTTTTTCACCATTGGATAATGTCTTCTTTTTTCCAATTCTATTAACACGAAAGTTTCCTGTCCTTAATTTTATTTTTAGGAAAAAATTAATTCGACGAGTTTTCTTCGTATTTGACAATCTTTTTCAGTAATTAACGGAGTCATTCTCACCCGGATATTTCCGTTTTTTATTATATCTTGGTTTTTTCTATGCACGATAGAAGGCACTAAAATTAGAGACTTTCATGATTTGGGTTATCGAGTAAAAGTGTTTTTAACGTGACAATTGCAACTAACTTCACACTCACGTTCTTTGTTTACTGTAACGAATGATGTGATGGCGCACCAAACAGGTCAAAAAAAACCTCTGGTTTTCTGTATCCTGTTAGTCTTGAATTTCGTGTTTGATATTATTTCAAAAAGAAGCTCTCAAACCCAAATATTAATAGGAGTAGACACATATGTAACGTTCATTACACTCACCCTCAGTTACGCAAAAGCGGTTTTTAGAAATACCGTCTAACCAGTCAGTTGTGTTATGATTTGAAATTCTGTGTCGTATAACTTAGATATTTCGATTTTTTGTTCAGTGTGATGTTATGAGCTTGACCACCAAGTTTGGATTTGTCGTCGTCTCACCAATCATTTCTGGTTGGCAATAATGGTATTTAATTGCTCAGGAACTTCTGCTCATTGTACATCACTCACTGTAGCATCATGTTTCCAATAATTATTATATCAAATGGTTGCCATTTGTACCTTAGCATAGCGTCACATTTTTTTTTAATAATGCAAATGTCCATTCGCAGGGTAAGATTCCGTAATTTAAAGCTAAACGGCAGTCGTATAAGAGACTTCAATATTTTTCTTTTCGTAAAAAGCAACAACCAGGTGGAGCAAATGTTGGCAGAGCAAAGATTACTAGGGGTATCGGCCCCGCTTCAACCACTACAGTATCTATCTTTTAAAATGATACGAGGTAATTTGTTCATCTTACCAATTTTTTTCATTTCGAACGATTTTCTTAATTTTTTCGGTTTATTTGAACGACTAGTTTAAGTTCACCATTTAGATATACATGCTTGTTTGCTTATGCATGCATGTAAAGCACATGTCCCTCTACCACACACACTTTCGAAGGATTGTGTAGTCGTAAATTTAGACAATCATATCAAAAGGCCACTTAGTATCAAATCAGTGTACACCATCGTATCAAGAGATCACTTAGTATCAATTCAGTATCAAATTAATTGTACACTTGCATGTGTGTAAATACATATACTATACATCCATATGCACTTGCACACAAGCAAACACATGCATGTATTATACATGCTCAAACATATAATGGGATGTGATATGCATATAAGGTAAATGTTTGCCAAATAAAATGCACACAAACACATGCATGACACTAGCATGTCTTTTTAAATATAATATAAATTGTAATGATTGTTTATAGTGATATATACCAATGGTTGACACTTTTAGAGGTTGTGTAGTCATAAATTTAGACAATTATATCAAAAGGTCAGTAAATATTAGTATCAAAGCAGCGCACACAATCATATCAAGAGGTTACTTAGTATCAATTTAGTGTATCAAATTAGTTGTAAACTTGCATGCATAAGTACATATACTACACATCCATACACTTGCACACAAACAAACACATATGCATGTGTTATACATGAAGAAACATACAAGTGGACGTGATATGCATATAAGATAAATGTTTGCCAAATAACACACAAACTCATGCATGACACTAGCATGCTCTTGTACATATAATATAAATTGCAATGATTGTTTATAGCAATATATCAATGTCTCTTATGTAAATAATCTTTTCAACATATTGAAAGAAGAGCATACTCGCTTATGTAAAAACATTTGTTTGCATATTGAAAATATAACATTTTTAAATAGGTTAAAATAAGATTCCACCTTCTACAAGAGAAGGAAATATATTGAAGATTAGTCTTTAAACTTCTACAAATTCACTTAAATTTTTTTTATTGAAAAAAGTTAATAAAAAATTACATGAGCAATTTTTTATTGATGTAAGCTTCGAGTCCCATAGACCCTTGTTGTGGTCTTTTGTTGGACATTAATAATATTATCTTACCTTGTAACTCCATAAGAAAAAATAAAATAGATTAGTCTTAAACTTCCACAAATCTATTTTATTTTGATTTTTTAAAAATAGTAGATTAAATTGTTATGCAAAAAGTTCGATCACAATGATGTGATTTATTCTTAGCATGAAAAGCTTGCAATATGACACTAGTTTAGCGACATATACAATATTGATATGAATAATTCTAACGACTTTTCAAAAATATTTCTAATCATCAAATTCAAATATTTCAAAACAAAAATTACATTTCTTTGTATTTAAAGTTGATTTAAAATATAATCAAATAAGATTTTAAAACTTCTTATATATAAACATACATACCTAAACATAAATCTTTTTATAAATTTATGTCCCAACAACTTTTATTTTGTATACAACAATGACATGTTTTATATAAAATAACATTTTTGCTAAAATGAAATAAATATAAACTATATTTTAAAAATTGAATATCAAAATATTAATTATTAATGTTCAAATATAACAAAGAGTGCTATATAATTTTATCTTACACATATTATCTTCACTCCTGAAACTAGAGGGAGAAGAAATGTATGGAGAAATAAATAGGTTCTCCATCCTTTTAGAATAATTAAGCAACATTTATATAAATGAATAACTAACAAATTTAAAACTAAGAAGAAATATAAGTAATAGATAAGATTTTCCTTCCATCTATTCAATTCATGAAATAAGGTGCAATTAGATAGATCAACCTTAGGATATGGGTTGATTTATTACTTATTCATGTTTAAGATATCATCATTCTCGTGCAAACTCAAAAAAAAGTCAACCTATTTTTAACCTAAAGGGGGGAAAAGAGAGTTTGAGAAAAACTAATAATAGCCCATGGGAATAGTTTTTTATAAAATGGACAATGGAGCCCATTTTGAGGATTACCTAAGCTTATGATTGTTAGAATGTTAAGAGTAACTAGGAGGGAGGGGTGGGGGAGGGGGTTGAATAGGTTACCCAAGGGCCATAAGTACCACTTGAACAATCAAACATTAAACATTTATTGTCTTGCTTATCCTACTGTAGCTCGGTTTCTATTGTAATTTGATAAACAAAATTACTAGTAGTTCATTGTCCTAAAGATAACAAACTTGTTGAATGTAAAACATGTAAATGTAAGACATCACAAAACATTCAACACAAGTTTGACACTAGGATATAACATGGAAACCTATTTTGGGAAAAACCACTAGCAATATGTCACCACTTTTTTACTCTTTTAAAGTGAGCTCTGTTAGGAGCCAACCCTGTTAAAGGTTACAATACAAACTATTAAATGTGACCTAGTTAGAGGATTTAATCACCCTACTAGCAGTGGCCTTCTTAGAGGACTTTGATAATTCCATTTAGAATGCCACCTTGCTAAATGATTTAAATAGACTATTAAGTCCTTCAATGACTGCTAGGTCAACCTTTGATTAAAATTATTTCAATACAAACTGTTTATAATGATAAAAAAGAAAACAGTAGGGTTTGATTTGTATGATTACAACTCACTTTGTAGTTTTAGATCACTGTTCAATTCATGTGTTGATTCACCTATGTCTCTGATTTGCTCGGCAATCCTTCAAGCAATCACCCTTCTCTTCACAACAAACTTAAGCCTTATGCTTAGATTCACTTATCACCTTCAACAACTTTGTTCCCTCTTACTAGAAACATACACATATTCATTTCTCTGTTCTCATCATCACATACCTCATTGGCACTCTTCTGATCCCTTTCTGTGCATACTCCTAAAGTTCATCCATGTACCTCCTTAAATAGGTAATTATGATATTTTTCTATTTTCATGATCACCGTAGATCTTAGGGTTTACAATTCGATCTAACAGATTCATTGTATCTATTCATCTTCCTTCTTTTCTAGAAACTTCTCATCGAATTTTTTCATTAGATATAATATATAATCCTCTCCTTAAATTAAATGACCCAACTCATCAATGTTATCTTCAACATGATTTCCATATCCCAAGAAATCAACCGAGTTGGCTAGAAATCACAATTTCTCATATGTATTCAAAATAATGTCACTCGACCATTACTAGGTTTTGACACTCGGTCATCAGTGAGTTGCTTGGTCACTATAGAACTCTTGGCTCAACATCAACTAGCTTGCTCAATTGATACTGATGCCCGATCAACACTTGATTCACTCAGCTTGTATTGTGGCTTGATTGACACTAGCATCACTCGACATTTTTTAATATTTTACTCTATTGCTTAGTCAAACTTTAAATCAATGATATATCTTGAATTATACTGTAAATACTTGAGCATAAACATGATATAAACAATCACTTTGTCTTATCAAAGTCTAATTAATCAAATGTCCACTATAGCTTCCTTTTCATAACCCAACCTTTCCTCTAAGTGCTATTGTTAGGAGCAACTTCTCAAATCCTCTTTATCAATCAAATAGATATAACATTTAGATCAGATAACAACATGTCTCATCAGTAGATTTGACATCAATGAAAAAACAACAATTGTTCCAGTTCTAGTTTCCAACAATCTCTTTCTTTGGCATTGATGGCAACATCTCAATACACCTTACAATATTTTCTCCCTCTTTGTTACCATGCAATCCACACAAAATTTTACTTTCATGAATGACCAATATCCTTAGTTTCATTCTAATTCTCATCTTTGCAATTTTATATACTCAACTCCCTCTATAGTATATCTCTTTACTTATGTATTTTCTCCCTCTTGGGTAATTCTCTCTCTCTCTCTCTCTCTCTCTCTCTCTCTCTCTCTCTCTCTCTCTCCCTCTTTGACAACAATATGAAAGACACTCAATTACTTCATACATATGGATTATGTAGATATTTGCATGTCTAGCTAAATTTTGTCATTTGTCTATGACTAATCTGTTATTCTGTTCTATTTCTTTACTTGACTTGTCTTGACTACCTTAGGCATCTCCCAAAGTAGAATTGTCTGCATCAATGTGTAAAATATTCTAATAAGCACGTTTGATGCAATGCACCTTTTCTCCTTAAGTTTCTTTGCTTAGGGGAATCACCTCTAATTTGCCTCTAAAATATTCATGAGCATCTTTAGGTAAGGCATTAGTGAATATGTGAGCGATTTGTTCTTTGGTGTGCACATATTCTAACTTCACTTTTTTTTTTGAATTAATTCTCTCAAGTAGTGATACTTGATAGCAATGTACTTGGTCTTAGTGTGCATCATTGGATTCTTTGAAATGTTAATAGCACTTGTGTTATCACAATAGATAATCAATGGGTTTATAATTTCTTCTTTCATTCAATTCAACAATTGTTTGATCCACATAATGTTTGAACAGTTCACTGTAACAACCACATACTTGGCTTCAACTGTTGATTGGGAAATATAGTTTTGTTTCTTTCTTGTCCATGACACTAAACTCTTTCCTAGAAAGAATGCATCTCCACTAGGGCTTTTTCTGTCATCAATATTTCTTGCCTAATCAAAGTCAGTGAGTGCCTTTAGTTCAAATCTATCACTTCTCTTGTAATATAGTCCATTGTTTTCTATACCTTTTAGATATCTCAATATCCCTTTCACTACGATCATGTGATTCTCTTTAGGATTTGCTGAAATCCTAGCAACTATCCTAATACCTAATGCAATATCAAGTCTACTATGAACAACATATTGCAATTTTCCAATCATTGATCTATACAATGTCTAGTGCACATCAACATATTCATCATTTTTAGATAACTTATGTCCTGTAGACATAGGTTTGCTCACTGGTCTTTATTCTTCCATTCCAAAAGTTTTTAGTGTTTCCTTGATATATTTGGACTGTGTAATGAAAATAACATATTTCATTTGACATACTTGCAAACCAACAAAGAATTTGATTTCACCAAACATTGAAAATTTTAATTCCTTCATTTCATCAACAAATGGTTTGCATAATGCTTCTTTATCTCCAAATATAATGTCATCAACAAAAAATTCAGATAACAGTACTTCATTTTTCTTACTAGTCTTCAAATGTAGGTTATTGTTATCATTTGTCCTGTCAAAACGAACCTTTACCAAATAATTGTGTAGTCTTTCATACCATGCCCTTGGGGATTGTTTCAATCCATATAGAGCTTTGTTCAGTTTACATACCATATTCTTCTTGTCTGGGTCCACAAATCCTTCAGGTTGTTCAATGTACACTTCTTCCTCAAGTGATGAAGGGTGCTCCCCTTAATACCATAAACACATGACAAAAACAAAGAAATAACATTAATTTGCGAGAACAAAATATGGACTTCTTATTATCCTTGCAAATGCAAAATTATAGATTTTAGAATTATAATATGCTAACCCACATGGGCACCTTCATTACTATAACTTGCAAGACAAAGTTGCGAACTATCACCCACAATTATCTTAGACAATGTTCGAGCCTTTCATAAATAGGCAACTTTATGCCACCTGGGAAGGTTCTAGACACTCAAACTTAATACCTAGGGCCAATAGACTCTAACAATACATATATAGTCAACTAAATACACCTTTGAAATTTATTTTGGAAGTTTTGGTCAGCCCAACTTCGGAAGCCCATAACTCTTGAACAATTGTTTCGATTGGCTATTATAACCACTTTTCAAAAATCTCAACTTTTGATATGCAGGCTCAAATCGGTGCAAGTGCCCATCCTTTGAGTTTTCAGGCTTAATCCGGGAACATTTAGGCCTCCAACGGTGAGCCTGAAGTTTATATACCAAAATTGGAAATAAAAAATCCATAAAAAATCCATGAATATACATGATATGACACTGAGCCTCAACTAGTAGGCTGATATATCTAAGATGAATATCCACCTCTGAAATTAGGACATTCCAAGCTTGTATGACTACCTTACTAAGTAGAAAGCCTCAACAGACAACAACCCTACATTAAGACAACCCTTATTCAAACAAATGAAAATAAAATATTTTTGGTTGATGCAAGATTGCTCTAACACCTAGGATGCTCTTACATCAAACACTTGAGGTAATTTGAGAGGTGACCATGTCACATCTCACGTGCTTAGAGGAAAATCAAGATTGTTAACCTCCTCCCTTTCTGGCTATGATGAATCTTCTACTCACCTCCCTTTCCAATATTTGACCAGGTATTCTTCATAAGTTCCATTCCTTATGCTTTTTCCAACACGACTATCCAATATCTCCTTAATCTCCTTTGTAGTCAAACTAGCTGCTGAAATACTCCATTGCGCTTCTACAACTTCATCTCCATCACCTCCTTCATAATACTCTATCAAATTTGAAATGTCAAATACTGGTGAAATATTTAATTTAGTAGGTAACTCCACTTCATAGGCATTTCCAAAATCATGCCTTTTCACTATCTCGCATGACCCAAACTTCTTCATTTTCAACTTATTATATGTGCCCACTGGAAACCTCCCCTTTCTTATAAGAACCATAACTTCATCTCCAATATGAAATTCTTTATACCTCCTTTTCACATCTTCCTTGGCCTTGTACTATATATTCATCTTAATAATGCACTTCCTTACTTCCTCATGGATGTTCTTCAAATGTTCAGCAAATTCTTTTGCTTTAGCACTACTCATCTCTCTTTTATCCAACTGCCTTAATCCAAAAGTATTTCTAGGAATGCTCCTATATACAATATGGAATGGTGATTTACTAGTACTCTTGTTGACCTAATTATTATATGTAAATTTTTTCCTATGGTAAAATTAGATGCCATCCTTTTGGCTTATGACCAACCAAACATCTCAACAAGTTTCCCAAACTGTGATTCACAACTTCTGTCTATCCATCTATCTTTGAATGATATGATGAACCAAATTTCAAATCCATATTTAGTTTCTTCCACAACGTATGCCATAAATACCCAACGAGGTGGTATCACGATCTGAAACTATACTATTTGGAAAACCATGTATTCTCACCAATTCTTTGAAAAACAACTCTGCCACATGAACATCACTAGTCTTCTTGCAAGGAATGAAATGTGCCATCTTTGAAAATTTGTCAACTGCCAAAAAAATAGAATCATGCCCCCACTGTGTCCCTAGTAATACAAGAACAAAATCCATGTTGACATCCTCCCATGGCTTCTCTAGTACAGGTAATGGCTGATACAATCTAGTATTATGCTTCATTCCTTTCACCATTTGACATACTCTAAATGTGCCATCTTTGGAAACTTTTCAATTGCCACAAAAATAGAATCATGCCCCCACTACGTCCTTGGTAATCTAAGAAAAAAATCCATGTTGACATCCTCCCATGGCTTCTCTGGTATATGTAATGGGTAATGCAATCTAGTATTATGCTTCATGCCTTTTGCCATCTGACATACTCTACAACTTTGTACAAATTTCTTCATATTTTGCTACAACTGTGGCCAATAATAATTCTCAGCAACCAAAGCAATGGTCTTATCTCTCTCAAAATTTCCAACTAATCCTCCACTATGCTTCTCGTTGATGAGATTCTCTCTCATAGAACTTCTTAGGAATTCACAACTGGCTTCCTCTGAACAATATACCATCTTGGCTTATGAAATCCAACCACTTCATCCTATCAAGAGTAACAGATTCTGTACAAGCCTTTGGCTTCATCAAAATCAAGATCCTTTCAATACAAATTACTGAGTTCCTTGAATCCAACCACCTCAATATGCATTTTTGTCAATAAAAGTTGTCTTCTACTAAGAGCATTTGCAACTCTATTAGACTTCCCACTCCTGTGTTTCAAAATAAATGTATAACTCTATAAAACCTCAACCCACTTCAAATGCCTTTGGTTCAATTTTTCTTGACTATTCAAATATTGCAAATCTTGATGATTAGTATACAAAAAAACTCCTTAGGAAGAAGATAGTGTCCCCACTTCTTCAATGCTTGAACTATAGCATAAAATTCTCGATCATAAACATTTTTCTTTTGGCATCATTCAACTTCTCAATGAAATATGCAAAAAGTTTACCTTCTTGGCTCAAAACAAATCCTATTGCAGTACCACTAGCATCACAATCTACTTGAAGCACCTTGTTAAAATCTAGAAGTGCTACAACAAGCTGCTCTATAACTTTCTGTTTCAACAGATTAAAACTCTTATTTGCTCCTACGATCTACTTAAATTCTTTCCTATCCGCTCTCATTGTTTCAGTCAAGGGTCCACAAATACTGCTAAAACCTCTTATGAACTTTCTATAAAAAAACTAACCAATCCATAAAAAGATCTTACCTCTGTAGCACTCTTTGGAGTAGGCCATTCAAGGATAGCCATCATTTTCTCTTGGTCCATTTTCAAACTTTCTACTAAGACTACAAATCCCAAGTGTAGACACCTCAATCTGATTATATCATTAGGAAATCTTATTTAGTCATTTTCTAGGATATTATTGATTAAATATTAATTAATTAATTAATTAATTGTCATTCTCTAGTTAAGTAATTAATTTAATTAACTATAGTCCAATTGATAAAATCAAATGATAACCTAATATCAATTTATCAATTAAATCCCTATTCCTCTATTAAATTAAATAAATGTCCAAATCTATTTAATTTAATCCCACATCTCTTATTTATTAAATAAATCTCTTATTTATTAAATAAATCATTTAATAAATCATCCTAAACCCCTAAACCATCCCTAAACCCTATCTTTACCCCTTTTCCAACCCATTCACCCATACTAACCTCACTTAGCCACCTAACTAACCCATCCCATCAAAGCTAAGCCAGTGACCCCCTAAACCCCTTTCTAAGTTAAGCCCAATCCTCCTCTTGAACATGAGCACAAATTTAAGCAAGGGTTAAGACTTGCTAACCCAAGCTGAAGTCAATAGTCTCCCTTGTCCTCTTCCATCCCTATCCAAGAGCATTAATGGCTCTTACATGCCATTAATGCTTCTTACATCCCTCTTGCAAACTCTTCCTCTTTTGTTACTCCCTTTGACCATCCATTTGTCCCATCCCCTCACACTCACCCTTCTTGTGACAAGTCTCACTCCCTAATTGGCTCCAAAAAAGCACAATCCATGTGCTCTCCTCTCATTACATCCTAGCCCTTCCTCACCTTTTCTCCATCCTCACATCCTGACCCTCCATCTCACTACCCCTTAGCCTATAAATTGAGTCCTTCCTCTCTCACAATCCATCATCTACCCATGCAAACTTATAATGCCCCACTAACCACTATAACATATCCATTTACACTATTACCATGTTAAAATCCCTCTTCACCTCTATTGTTGAATCCTTCATTCACTTCCGCACTTGATAAATATCCAAGCACACATCCCCTACCTATCTAGACATATCTATGTCAGCACAAGTCACACCCAAGGAACTTATCATTCTTGGTTTGCCTTCCTTCTTGGTGTTCACCTCATCTAGTCACAAATGTTGCTATTAGTTAGTATTGTAAATGTTAAATTATTATTAATATTTGTAGCATGCTAGGTTTTTAGCATTAGATTTTGGCATGCCCAGTGGGACCCCGCATTTAGGTCATTTTAATCATGTCCTTTTGTTTATTTGGTTAACTAACTGAATTGACACATTGTTCTTGTTTTCTTAACTTTGTTCATAGGTATCAAAATCCCCAACCAAGAAGTGTGCTTCTGGCCATACAATCAAATCCTAGTTCAAACACCTTGCAAGCACCTTTTATTTGTGAACTTGCAGTCACGAATTCATGATTTTATACGGACAAGACTGCAAACCCATGTTGATAGGATCATGTTTATCATAAACCTCCTCACCACGTGGCATCAAAACCACCCCTCCACAATCCCGTAGACCACTCTTCTTGCATGAATGTGAGATTTTATTAGCGAGATTGCTACAAAAACTTGCAAGAACACTCAACTAGATTAACAAAACCTTAAATCCCACTTTTTATTTCCTGTTGTTGAACCCATAGAGACAACATTCAACAAGAATGCTAGCCCATAAGCCTGCGGATCATGCTATCGCAAGATTGCTCTATGATTTTTTTCCCGCGGCTTGCTTTTCCTAAGTCTTACTAGGTTTCTGTACCACAATCCCATGTATTTTAAATTGCTTTCCAATGCTACGGGATTGCAGGTTAAAGCCCATGGGTTTGTTGCTTTGATCGACTGGTCTTAACTATTTATTGTTTTCTATTGCAGGGACATTTTATTGGATTCCTAATATTTACTTTCGCAAGTTTTCTTAATACACTTAGAAAATCACTCTTGAATACTTAAAAGAACAATTATAAATTTTCTTGATGGAATGAATGGGTAGGTATTAAAACATTTTTCATTGGAATGCTTGATTAGATTATTAAAAAAATAAATCTCAACTGTTGGGTTTTAAAAATGAACCAATGTGATGAACATTTTGTTTAAGTTGTGAATGAACATTATAACACTTCAGCTTTGGGGTTTAAAAAAAATCATCCAATCTCGAATGCTCTAAAAACAAACTCATTCTTATTCCCTCCTTTTCAAAGCTTTTATGCACATTTTCCTTTTTTTGATGTGATTTATTTTGTTGGCCATCATTGTACGTTGAAAATGAATGTTGTATGTTAAAATCATGTGTGTTTTCAAGATTAGCTATTAAGATGAACTAAGTGTCCAAAATAGAAATGAACCAAGTGCCTTGTGTGTTTTGAGATTATGCCCTTTAACACATCTATATCTTCTCTATTTTATACAAATTAAGACCTTTAATTACATGATGCACGTACCAAAAGTTGTTAGCAAGATCATTCACAACAACCTAGGAGTGCTTCTAGCGAGTTCATCCACTTTTGGGAAGTGTGTCTCCTTTGGTGAGAAGCTCAAACTGATAAAAATCTAGCTGATATATAAATGAGGGGAAAGGAAAACTTTCTTACTCTATCATGAAAGTTTAGGTGGTGTGTTTCTGGGGGTAGCCTGAGGTGGGAAAACTTTCCCACAGTTTCAGCATGTATAGAATAGATCCTTAAGTGGATCACATATGTAACAACTGATTGGCTGACTTCATAGACCTATTTACAACCCAATTTAGTTATCATGATTTTATCCTTGGTATGTTAATTCATGGTGCAAGGAAAACAACATCCCTCAAGATTACTCACCATCATGCTCACCTGGTAGAGGCATAAGGCTACTTGGGGTTTCATCTCCAAGAGTCATTGTCCTCGCACAAAGGGGACTTCTATTTTCCATGCCTTGAAGATTATTTGATGTGTATCATTTGTCGATCAACTCTTGTATCAACTCACCTCTTTGATTAGAGAGACATATTGCACTAGAATTAGGAGACATCAAGTTGTGGGCTGTTGAATAGCATATTGTAACCACAATTTGACCTTAGGGATAAAGAGTGTGTTTGAATTGTCTTATTTGTGCAAAAGACCCACGAAAAACATACACATTTTCTATGTTCACTATCAAATCCTTTTGCTAAGGAGATCACTTTTTTGCCTTTCTCAAAGTTGCTTTGTCGTTTGAGAGATTGTTTGCTCATAATCCATCGCATTTGAAAGAGTCTTATCCTTGTCATCTCAAAAATAGTTGTTAGCAAGTCTATTCACAACAAATTTATTCTCATTGGTTCAAATTTACCTTTTTCAAACTATTCTTGTTATTTCAAAAACAATTGTTAGCAAACCCATTCACAATAACTTTAGTTTTAGGCCACTTTTGCTTCAACTATTTTCCTTGATTAAAAAAATTCTTTGTGGGCACTCAACAATCATTCGTCTTCAAACCAAGTTTTTTCTTACCTTTTTTCAAAGGAGTGTTAGCAAGTTTATCCACAATAGTACTAGGCCTAGTTTATCCCACTTTGCTACTTATATCCTAAACCAAACTACTTTGCCTTTTTTATACAAAACACCATTTTCTTGAGAACTAGTTACTTCCTAACTAATTTATGTTTTTCAAACCTAAGGTAAAAAGGTATACTTAGCATAGTCACTGCCTTAAAAACCCATCGTTGTGATAAACCCCACAAATTTATCTCATGTTAGGCCTACCTAAGACCAAGTTCAAAAAGGCTAAACTTCCACAAATAACAACTTACAAAGAAATAGAATCAAAACACAAGAAGAATATCCCTAATCCAAGGATCGCTAAACTAGACCAAATTGTGAAAGACGGTGCTGACATTGCACTATAAATTGAGTGGAATTGCAAAACTTAGAATTTAACTCTCAGACGTGGTGTCAATCACAAACTTATCAATAATTCTAGTGTTACTTACTTTGATTATGTCCCTTTTTCACACACACTTATGCACTTGTCCCCTCATAGGCTTAGTGTTTCGCATAACTCCTCATTCTATTTAAACATTTGGTAGACTCATCCCCTCCCTTTTTGTCATCAATCTTAGGTTTTTAGAAATCATCCAAAATAAGCATCATAGGTCCAAAAATCCTCCATTATTTACTCATCACTTAAAGCATTTAGTGTCACCTCATTTAAAGTTGTTTACCCTAGAAACCACCATCCATCACACCATCATAGTTATCCTTAAACTAAGCATTGTTTAGTGACCTGCCTCACAATAGGTGTATCATAGTCATGCACTAGACCTTTCTTAAGAATAATATATTCAAACTAAGGACTATTTCTCCCACTATGAGGTGAATTTAATCTTATCAACCCAAGGGCATATACTTGAAATGGTTGGCACAATATGTGCACTAGGTTTCTTAATGAGTCACTAAGCTTATGCTGTAGGAAACTAAAAATGCAAGGAAAAGAACTTACACTATTGTTGCAGGAAACTAACAAAATTAACTCTACGAATACTAGAAATATAATGAAAAGATAACAAATATTCCAATTTGGCTCATCGACTAAAACTATTCTCACATATGCTACAGGAACATTCACAAAGCGTGATGATACAGGAAGGAACTCACAACTTCTAACTAAGATGCTATGAATGCTTGGAATTTAATCTATTCTATCCTAATCTAATCCACCTTCCAAGTGGACCCCCTTGGCCAGCTTCTCTAAACTACTAACACAATATGAAAACTGAAAACTATTTCATTTAATTTAGAAATTCATTACATAACACAGAATATAAAAACACAACCGTAAAAGTTAACAGTCTGTTCTTAGAAACTATTTCTTCTAACTAGTTCTAAAACTTAACACACTTGGGTCAATTCCCATATATATAGGAAATCACCATTTATTCCATAACAGAAAAGTAAATGACCTAGCTTAAAATTTGCAAGAGAGAAAATAGGAAGATAACAACTGAAGGTGGGAACAAGGAATAACGACTTAAGGCGGGAATAATAAAGTCTAAACATCCGCTTTCCATAGAGTAAATGCAGAGAAGGCAATAAGCCTTCATAGTTCCTCGTTACTCATTGTCGTGTCTTCTCGAACCGTTACAACTTCCTCCACCATGGTTGCTCCTTAGCGTTCTCTTCTCCTTAAATGCTATTGACGCTTAGCTTTTGAATTCCTCCAATCATCTTTCAGTCTTCATTAATAGGTTAGTTGTAACACAAAACATGTTTGCAAATAAACATTTATCAAATTAAATTCAAATATAAGAATGCACATTTTGATAACTATATGAAATACTACATACTATATATAATATTAGCAAAAGATGATATAGTTTCTACCCCATAGGTTTATCATAGGTTCGGTAATCATAGGTCCACACATGTTTTAATAAAGTATCAAAAAAGTACTTTAAACATCATAAAATAAAGGCAAATTTTAGTCTCATCATCTGCCCCCTGCCAAACTAATGCTTGTCCTCAAGCATTGCACTTCTTTGTAAGTGACCTGAACTCTCTGATTTCTGTTTTTCCCTTTCTGTTACTCTTAAAAGTGTAGTAAAATCCTCTAGTTCTCTCCTACAGTTCTCTCCTATGATCTTCCTACAATTTGTCAAGTCTGTCAACATTAATGTCATACAAGGACCATAAGAACATTGGAGGCTGCATTGTTAAGGGACACCACAACTCCAGTCTAGGCTACTTCCCTAATTCTAAATATTTTGGAACTCTGTTAAGTGTTGCTTTAGAGTTAATAGGGCTGTGTGGTTATGACTTTTTAATAGATTCAAGTAGTCTGGGCCACCTACTCCTAGCACTGGTCATGGCTCTCTGAAATGCAAAATAGGGTAAATTTTCATATTCAACATAAACCTTAGTTCTGGTAGCAAAGATCTTCTCCCTCACTTCTAGATTCCTCTTTGCATAGGTCAATGTGAACCAATCCCTAAGCATTTCATTCGGCTTACTACTTTCTGCTCTTAAAGGTAAAGGTTCTATTCTTTCCTCATCCCTATAGTTATTCAACTGCCTGTCATAACTCACTTCATTGGACATCCATGACATAAAATATTTTAGATGTACATCTCCTATGTAAATCAAGGGGTTCCATTCAGTCTCCGAACGAATAAAAAAATTATGAACATATAATTCACACAATAAGTTCTGCTACCATGGTGGCAGAGTCTGATATAGTCCATAAAATTCCTGTGCTAATTTAAACTTTGCATTCACATTCTTGAGGGTTAACATTAATTGAAACAAAAGAAATTTCTCTTTCAAGCAGAGAGCACAAACTCTAGGTGGTGGCCTACAAGCGAGGGCTTGGTCAGCTAGCTTAAGAGCATGGTCCATGGATTGTTTTTGGCTTTCTAGCTATTCCTTTAATTCTGCAATTTCCTCATTTTGATATTCTATAATCTTATTCATCTTTTTCTTTACTTCTTTCCACAATGCCTCAGCAAACAAATATTGTCCATACAATTGAAAGAGGAGTTTCTGCAGTGTGACAATGTTGTGCTCTTCTTCATGATACCTTTTCCTCTTCCTTTGTTCTTGCCATAGATGTTCTGCTAAACTAGTAATCCATGTTGATCTATGTGTAATAGGGCAGTGTTTGGATCAACATATTCAAGAACTGTCTCATCCCTACAGCTGGAGGTACCTGATAAGTTTGCTGGGGTATCATCTAAATTTTCTTTAATTTATTTCCTACATTCTTCAGTAGGATTATTAGGAGTGCTTGTAATCTTAGGATGAGGGGGACAATGATGGGAAACAATTTGCATAGGGGATTCCTTGGTGGATGTTTTAGATAGAATAGGATCCTTAGAAACTTGCCCTCTCATTCTAGGGCTTCTCCTTACAAGGGTTTCTCCCTGTGTTACAACCTTTGGCCTACTTTTCCCTTTGTGTGTTTTTGCTGTAGGACCCTTCTTTGTTCTCTTTTGTTTTACAACTGTAGGGCTCAATTATTGCTGAAAATAAATTTCTTCTGGCAGTTTTCGTTTCCTCTTAACTTTGCTGGTAGCAGGTTTAGGAATTTCTTGTACAAGTGGAGGTACATTTTCTTGAACAGGGGTAGTTTCTTGTTCATTTCCTTGAGTCCTTGCAGTTTCAACCTCTTGAATGTTTTGTTTGACAGGCTCACTAGTGGGAGCTACATTTTCCTCACTATGCTATTCACTAGGGTAGCTTGGGGTTGTAGAGTTTTAAGTTGCACAAATTCATCCCACGTCAAAGGGGATACATCCCTAAGCCACCACTCTATTAATAACATAATTAAAGCATGATGAGTAATAGAATTCTCTTTTCCTTTCTAAGAGTCCTTCGCACTAATGCAAAGCATATTATACAAGAAATTAAAAATATTCATAGCAAGATTATGCCTTACACAACTAAGTAGCTTGAAATGATGTGCATGCAAGTATGAAAATCTACCTCTGCATGTAAAATACCTGATTATGTGCATGGCTAATTCATTGTATGGTGGCTGCAATGACATTCTCTTGCATCCTTGTTTTGTGATGTCCAATTAAGGATTAGGTGGCTTGGTAAATTGGACTCTTGCTAACCTAGCGCCATGCGTGTTGGGGTAGTGTTATCCAACTACAGGTAACCTAATTACCTCAGCGATATGCTCCTATATTGCAACTACTATTAAGCCCTAAATAGAAGCCTCTCCCTTGTCAAATGTCCTTGTAAATTCTGCAGCCGCCTCTTCATCATATGCGATTAAGCTCAAGAAATATCCTAGCCATCCACATGCATTGAACCTTCTTATAGCTTCTATGTTTAAGAGCAACACAGTGTGCTCTACCGTCTCTCTCCTTTGCAACTACCCACCCATCTCCTTAACATTTCCTCTATTTTCTCTGTTTTCTCCCTTTTTGGATTCAAGCTTCAAACTACTGTGTTATTCTTCAGACTCATCACACTTCTTTGTTTTAGGAAGCAATTAATTGTCATAACAAATTGTTATGTACAATAATTAAGTTTTGAATAAAGTTAAATGATAAATTTGTGTGAGAATCGTCCGAAAATAAGGTTCGGATGACAAAAAAATTTAAACATAGGTCACATCACAGTTTGACACAGAAAATCATTCAAAAATAGAGTGCACAACACCTCACTTTGTGTACTTATGGCAATAAAATTTTATTAATGAAGGGTAATGCGGAGATTTAGAAAATAATCATGGATAAATAGACATGCCTTTGGATATTATGACCTTCCCTATCCCCTACTAAATTTAGACAGGTATCCTCACTTGTCAAACCCAGTATGGGTAAGGGACTGCCATAACGTTGCCATTATATAGATTATGCAGTATTAAATATAATTACCTAAATTTGTGGACTATAAATGAAATATAATTTGAAAATGTTATACCTGTTAATTTGATTGTTGCACGTACTAAAAGGTGGCAGAAATAGTATCAATGGCATCATCCGTCAGCATTTCATAGACTTTTATTGAAAACATGGAAAATTTGATGATGTGGAAAGTGGTTGGATGGACGATAAAGAAATGAGATGAGTTGGATGGGTGGAAGGTAAAGAGATGAGATGGAAAGAAAAAGTGAACAAAAAAAAAAACTTTATGCAAACATAAAGTCATTATTATGAGCATGCACACAAAAAAAACTAATGTTGAAGAGCAACAGTTGGAAGGTTGATACCTTGGGTTGCAAGAAGAGTTATTTGAGTTATATTTGAATCCAGCTATTGGAACTATTGTAGGAAATCTACTTTTTTTTGTGGCTATTAGTATAATTTGAGTCTGTGACCACTGACTAACAATTTGAAATGTACCGGATCAATGGTGGTTAGTTGAACAGTTCCATTATCAAAGATATGACTAATTTCATATGGTCCTAGCCATCTTGTTTGTAGCTTCCCTAGCATATCCTTGAATTGAGAATCATATTATAATGCCTAATCACCAACTTGAAATTGTTTACTGATAATATGAGTATCATGCCAGTGTTTCCTTTATTTTTGTATCAGTTCAATATGTTCCAAAGCAACTTTGCACATCTCATCCAAAGAGTTAAGATGTAGAAGACATTTTTTTTGTGCTACATGAAGTTTAATATCTAATGGTAAGAATGTCCTTAGAGTTTTATGTTCAAACTCAATTGGAAGCATGGCCACCTTTCCATACATGAGCTCAAATGGTGTGAATCCTGTAGTAGTCTTCCAGGTTGTTCTATAAGCCCAAATAGCTTCTTGTAATCTGCTAGTCCAGTCCTGACGGTGCAAATGGATTGTTTTTGTTAGTTTATTTTCTAGCTCTTGGTTTGTAACCTCTGCTTGTCCATTAGCTTGTGGATGATAAGGATTGGATTTTCAGTGCCTGATGTTATATCGTTTCATCAATTTTGAGATCAGATTAGAGGTGAATTGTGCACCTTGATCAGTGACTAGCTCTTTGGGTACACCATAGTGAGTAAAAATCTCTTCATACAGGAATTCAATAACTTTTTCATCATGGGCATACTTCATAGACTTAACTTCAACCCATTTTTTCAAGTAGTTAGTGCATACCAGAATATAGGACTTCCCGTTAGATGGAGGATCAATCGGACAAATGAAGTCCATTCCCCATTTGTCAAATGGTGCTAATGCTATCTGAGGATTAAGAGACATTTCATCTATTCTGGTTGGTTGACCCATCCTTTGGCACTGGTCACACTTCCTTGTATAGTTGACAACATTCTTATGAAGTGTAGGCCAATAATAACCAATTGTCAGGATTTTGAAAGCTATTCTTTTTGCTGCAAAGTGTCCTCTGCATGGTTCATTATGACATGCATGTAGGATGTCATATGTCTCATCTTCTCTCACACATCTTCTCATAACTTGACCAGGTCTAGTGTAAAACAAGAGATTATCTGTCCAAGAGAAACAAAAACTTTTCTCTACAAGTAGCTTCCTTTCCTTGTAAGAAAAATGTGCTGGTATTTTATTGGCTGCAATGTAGTTAGCAATGTCTGCATACCATGGAGTTTAAACAACAATATGAAACAAATGCTCATCCAAAAATGCATCATTGACCAAAATAGTGTCAGTATCATGATGATGGATTCTTGACAAATAATCAGTTACAACATTGGCTTTTCCCTGCTTATCAACAATAGTTATGTCAAATTCTTGCAACAATAGTAAACATCTTGCCAACCTACCTGTTATAGCAGGTTTTTTCATGAGATATTTAATTACTACACGATTAGTATGAAAAAATATAGAATAGCCAGTTATGTAATGCCAAAATTTGTTGAGAGCATAAACTATTACTAGCAATTATTTTTCAGTCATAGTGTAATTCAGCTCTAGACCATGAAGGCTCTTACTAATATAATAGATGACATTTTCAAGATTTTGGGATTGCTGTGCTAAGACTGCACCTATGGCATAATCAGAGGCATCTGTATATATGTGAAAAGGTAAATTCCAATCAGGGCCTTGTAAGACTGGGGCTATGGTTATAAGTTTCTTAAGTTGTAGGAAGGCTTCATCACATTCAGATGTCCAATTAAATTCAGCTTCTTTTGTGAGTAGTTTATACAAAGGACTAGGTATTTTGCTGAAATCTTTTATGAAACATCTATAATATCTAGTATGACCTAGAAAGGATCTTACATCTTTTGATTTTGTAGGTATGGGCAATGTTTGAATTACCTTTATCTTGGCTGGATCCACTTGTATTCCTGTAGCAGATATGAAATGACCAAGTACTACGCCCTCCTACATGAGCATGAAACACTTTTCACTATTAAGTGCCAAATTATGTTCTTGAAATCTTACCAAAACCTTTTCAAGATTCACCATTGCTTCTTCAAAAGTGACTCCAAATGTTGTAAAGTCATCAATGTAGATTTCTATACAATCATGTGATATATCTACAAAAATACTAATAACTGCTCATGGAAATGTTGCAGGAGCATTGCATAGACCAAATGGTAAAATAGAGTATGCAAAAGTATCCCATGGACATGCAAATGTGGTTTTATCTTGATCTTTAGGAGAAATACTGATTTGGTTATAACCACTATACCCATCTAGAAAAGAGAAATACTTCTTTCTAGCTAGTGTGTCCAAAACTTGGTCTATGAATAGTAAAGGAAAGTGATCCTTTTTAGTAGCCTTATTCAATTCTCTATAATCTACATAGATTCTCCATTTTTCTCCCTTTTAGGAACTATAACCAGGGGTGAAACCCATCTACTATCAGATATAGGATAAATAAAACCAACAACAAGCAGTTTCTATAATTCATTTTTAATTATTTCTCTAAGGCTTGGATTTATCCTTCTCTGGGGTTGACAGAGTGGTATACATCCTTCATTGATGTATATCCAATGAGTGCATAATGTAGGACTCAACCCCTTCATATCACTATAATCCCATGCAAAGGCCTTTTCACGCCTTTGAAGCAATTCTTTTAACTGTTCCATCTGTGTGGGTGTTAACCTAGGATTAACATGGAGATTA
Organism: Cupressus sempervirens; assembly: GCA_028749045.1. Lineage (NCBI taxonomy): Eukaryota > Viridiplantae > Streptophyta > Pinopsida > Cupressales > Cupressaceae > Cupressus > Cupressus sempervirens. The sequence continues at coordinate 374,854,754 of CM053783.1, forward strand.
TGACCTTTAGTCAATTCAAAAATAGTAGTGGAGTCTATCATAGTGGCTTCAAAAATTGGACTTGCCTGTAATTCACAAGGTAAAAGTGGATAAAGAATTTCAGGTTCCTTGAGAAAAGTACAATTCTTATCACATTCCTCATTCCTCGTATGTGATCAATTCTAACACTAAACTTTTAGATACATATTTTTCTACCACACATGTATTAGTAAGGATACTTTGAAGTATTGAATCTTCCTCTTGCAATTTTAGAAAAGACTATCTATGCAACATCATGAGTTGTACTATAGAATTTAACTCTTCTTCTTCATCTCCTAAATCTGGCCAAATAAATGTACTCAAATCTGGTAATAGTTGGGCTGGAGGATATAAATAAATATACTTTGTTGCTTGGCCATTTGATATAGTCATATTCCTTGATTTGCAACTTATATTTGCATCGGTTGTGGCTAACCATGGTCTACCTAAGATGACATGATAACTAGATAGATTAACTTTAGGGGGAAAAATCATGAAGTCTGTAGGATACTCTAGAGAATCTAAGTTTACAACTATGTTTTCTATCATCCCATCAGGGGTGATAGTAGAACTATTTGCGAGTTGCAGAACTATTGGTGTAGCCCTTAGCCCTTCTATTTTCAACTTCTTCATGGTATCTTTGGTCATAACATTTATAGCAGCTCCGAGGTCTATTAAAGCAATTTTAACAAACTGACCATTTATACTAACATTCATTACTGGACTTCTTGGACTAGAATATTTTGGTGTAGTCACTTTCCCTTGCATGATGTCAGTCAATTGTCCCACAACATGGACTGTGGTGGGGTCCTTCTTCTTCCTTCCAAGTTTCTTCAAGCAGGCTTCCCTACTAGCTTTTCCATAGACTGGAATGTCCTTAATAGCTTGAAACAGTGGTATTTGGACATGTATATTTTTCAACTGATCAACAATGTCAAAAGATTGTTCCTTAGTTTGTTTAGGTTTCTTTTGTATCAATTTTTCTAGAAAAGGAGGTTCTACTACTAGTTGAGCTATGGTTGACATGGTGACATTAGATGAGTCAATAGGTTTAGCAACTGAAGGTTATGATGCTACAAGAGAATTTGGTATTTTAGTTATAAGAGGCATTTTAGGCACTGATAAAGTTGTACCAGATCTCAGATGTATATCAACAACATTTAGGGTGTAAGCAAGATACTATTGAGCATTAGCACTATACATGGGCTACTATGGTTATTGGCTATTTGAATTTGGCTGAGGTTGTGCTATTAATTGTGTTTTCTTTTGAGGTCCAGGATTTGTAGGTGGTGGCATTAAAGAAAGTTGTTGAACTGGAGGGGGTAATTGTCGAGCACTAGTATTTTGGTTAGGCCATTGTTGAGATCCCTTCCATTGGTTCATAGACTGCCAATTCCCTTGGGGTGGTTGCCATTGGTTCTGTGGCCATTGGTTACTCTATTGATTAGGCTAGGGTGATTGGGAATTCTGAGGCCATTGGGATTGTTGTGAGTTATTTTTCCCAACATTGTTCCAAATAGTTTGATTTTGTGGAGGACCTTGGAAATTATGGTTTTGCCATTGATTACCATATGAATTTGAACTTTGCAAGGGGTCTTGAGGCATACCTTGACATTGGGCCCATGGTTGACATTGAGCAACAAAGAATACTTGCTCATCATCTCCATCTATCTTGATGTACTTAGTTGGAAGATGCTGGTTCTCCATGCTTACAACCAGTTTACATTGGCAATCCTTCTTTTGCTTCTGGCAATGCGGATAGTACTCAACTAGTTGTAATTCAGTTTCTTCTTGTTTCTTCTTTGCAATCATTGTATCCAGATGTGTAGCAACATCATTGATGATATCTTGTTTGAAATTTGACAATAGGTTAGATATCTCAAGCTTCAAAATGCCTTGAGTGATTCCTTTAGTGACTGTGGAACAAGGTCCTCGACCTTTCTTCATGGTTGACCTTGAATAGTTTTGATAGATCTTCTTGAGATCATCCCATGAAGCTTGATATATGTCACTACCAACCATTAGGTCCAATGCTTCTAGACAGTCGTCATTCACACCTCTCAGAAAGACTAGCTTTTGTGAATCTTCAGAGACTGTATGTTGAGGGTTCTTTTGTAGTGTGTACAAGAAACACGAAACATAGTCTTCCAATGTTTCTTCCTCCTTCTATAATATCCTAAAGATATCATCCCCTCTTGAACCAGATGCTTTGCAATATTCTTTATATTTATCCAAAAACAGAGCTTGCATTTCATCCCAATTTCCTGCTGCATTGGCTCCTAAGCCCATGAACCATCATAAAGCTGATTCTTTCAATGTTGTTGGAAACAACTTAAGCTTATGGGCATCACTATTGTAGTCAAAAATATGACAAAGGATATCAAATTCAAATAAGAAAGTATCAGGGTCTTCAGTTGTAAGGCCATAGAACTTTGGAAGAGCAATGGCAGTTATGTTCTTAAGATTAGCATTGGTTACAAGACTTGGAAGAGGAAATGGAAAAGTAGGTTGTGCCATGATTGGAGGTATCAGATTATGAGGTTGCTACTAAAAAGGGACATTTGGTACTGGATGATTAACAACTGGTGGATTCAAAGCAATGTTATCAAGAAAATCGTGCAATACTTCAGTGAAGGGTTGAAGACCAGATACATCTATTGGTTTAGTTCTTGATACTATAGCAAAAATAAGGCTTGAATATTCAAAAGGTAACTCAACTTCTTCTTCTTCAACATCTTTGTTCAAATTAACAGATCCTCATGGAAGAAATCTGCCATATTCATCTCATCATCTTCCTCTTTGATGCATGCAATTAAACTTTTCACACTAGTGAAAGGAACTTCAAACTTACAGATTTCTAAAAAATCTTTATCTAGGAACTATGACTCAAAAATGCTCCTAGCTTGACACCATCCCCGACAATAGTGCCAAAAATGACTCGCCTCACAATAGGTGTATCATAGTCATGTAGTAGGCCTTGCTTAGGAATAATATATTCAAACTAAGGACTATTTCTCCCACTATGAGGTGCATTTAATCTTATCAACCCAGGGATGTATACTTGAAATGGTTGGTACAATATGTGCACTAGGTCTCTTAATGAGTCACTAAGCTTATGCTACAGGAAAGTAAAAATGCAAGGAAAAGAACTTACACTATTACTGCAGGAAACTAACACAATTAACTCTATGAATACTGGAAATACAATGAAAAGATAACAAGTATTCCAGTTTGGCTCATCCACTAAAATTGTTCTCACATATGCTGCAGGAACATTCACAAAGTGTGATGCTACAGAAAGGAACTCATAACTTCTAACTAAGATGCTATGAATGCTTGGAAATTAATCTATTCTATCCTAATCTATTCCACCTTCCAAGTGGGCCCCCTTGGTTGGCTTCTCTAAACTACTAACACAATATGAAAGCCAAAAACTATTTCATTCAATTTAGAAATTCATTACATAACAAAAAACTGTAAAAACACAACTATAAAAGTTAACAATCTGTTCTCAAAAACTATTTCTTCTAAGTGGTTCTAAAACTTAACACACTTGGGTTGATTCCTATGTATATAGGAAATCACCATTTATTCCATAACAAAAAAGTAAATGACCTAGCTTAAAATCCACAAGAGAGAGAAAATAGGAAGATAACAACTGAAAGCAGGAAGAATGAATAATGGCTTAAGGCAGGAATAATAAAGTTTGAACATCCTCTTTCCATAGAGTAAATGCAGAGAAGGTAACAAGTCTTCGTAGTTTCTACTTACTCGCTACTGTGTCTTCTAGAACCGTTACAACTTCCTCCACTGTGGTTTCTCCTTGGCATTCTCTTATGCTTAAATGTTGTTGATGCTTAGCTTTTGAATTCCTCCAATCATCTTTCAGTCTTAATTACCAGGTTAGTTATAACACAAAACATGTTTGCAAATAAACATTTATCAAATTAAATTCAAATATAAGAACACACATTTTGATAACTATATGAAATACTACATACTATATATAATAATAGCAAAAGATGGCATAGTTTCTATCCCATAGGTTTATCATAGGTTTGGTAATCATAGGTCCACAAATGATTTAATAGAGTATCAACAATGTACTTTAAACATCATAAAATAAAGGAAAGTTTTGGTCTCATCATTTAGGATAAGTTGTCACTCTTGTTTGTGTCCCTCATCACCTTTAGCAAAAGGTTGGGTTACACACTTGATCACCATTTGTCTTCCAGAAGGTCACAAGGCTACCTTAAGGTTGATATCACCATCACATTTTCAAGTTCACACATAAGGGAAACATACTCTCTTTTACTTAGTACCATATCATTTAGGTTCCCTAGATATTATTAGGATCATCCCCACATATTCTCCCTTGCATATTAGAAAGTCCCTCCACCCTAGTCATACCTAGACAAATCACCTCCTCGCATATACTTGCCTCTATTTTTTTACTCCATCCTTAGGAAATTCATCATTTCATGCCACCTACCACACATCTTGGTAAGAATAAATGGAAAAAGAAGGGCATGGATCTTAGTAGTAGCACAACTCAAGCACCGCCATACCTCGTAGTCTTTGTAGAATCACCAGATCCACCACCAAAAATTCTAGAAGGATCAGGTTTTGTACTAGAAATTGATGCTTTCATGAACCAAGTTGGACACACAATCATTGTTAATGCCATCATAGATTGAAATAGGGAGATCATCATGAAAAATTTCTTAAGGGATATTGTCGATGCCTTTGATTTTAGGAGACCACCACCTGTCAACATTATAGATCCTATGCATCCTCTATTTGGATGGAAACCACCATCCATAAGGCCATCAACCCCTCATGGTCCCTTATTTTTACCAAGAATCATGTACCAACCAACACAAATAGAAATGATAGATCCAAACATCCCTTAACCCAATTCAATGCTCCTATTCCAAAAAATAATCAACCCATCATCATTCAACCCTTAGTCCATACCACATCCCAACTGACCACAAGTATACCATACGCATCTGCTTCCACCATCCCTATCCCCATTTCACAATATACTCCTTTTCTACCTAGCAATGTTACATTTTCCCTTCTATCACAAAACACACCCAATCCATTCACTAGTGCCATAATTAAATGTCCAACTTACATCCCAATACACTATAAGAATGCCTCCATTAGGGTCAAATACTTCATCTTCCATCCCACCCAACATCATTATCAATCCATTTGTCACTAGCCAAAGTAATTCTACCTCATTTCCACTAGGACCTTGGAGTTTTGGTTTGGCATGAGGGCCTGCCATTAATATGCGCTTTAGTACTACATCCATGTCTATACCTCAGTCACATCCATCCCTTCCTCCTCAAGTCTATTAATTACCACCTATTACCAACTACTTTTCTATGCCACCCTTAGGTAATAGCCAAGCCATCCCTCCATTAGAACACCTGGTTGTAAAAACCCTTCCTCACATCAATTACCTAGCACCCATTAACACTCAGTTGCTTTCTCAAGTAGGAGCAAAACCTACATATATTGGGCAAGGTATACATTATTAGAGTATGGCCTAGGTATTATCCATGCTACCCTCTTTTAAGCTACAATTATCACACCAATAGTATGCCCAAGCACCCACACAAAATTATCTAGTTGGGCATCAACCTTACACTTATGTCCCCGAACCACAACTCCCCCATCAATAGTCTACCCAACAAATGTAGTAGTATGCCCAAACTACATTCCAACAACCAATAAAATTTGTCCCCATAGTTTCACAATCCATATTTTAACCATTACCAGATGGAAACCAAGATTTTTCGTATCAACCAACATCATCCACTACATACCTCACACTGGGGCACTAGGATTGGGGGCACCCGTTACATTGTCTATAAACTCTGAATGGGAAGAGATGAAAAATGATCTCAATGCCCTCAAAGATGGTACATAATCCAAAACCTTCAAATTTGAAAATGATTGTCCATTCTGACAAAATCATTATGATTTTTCCTAAACACTTTGAAACCCCAAAATTTGATAAATCTAGAGGGAAAAGTGACCCAGTCACACACGTCAAAGAGTTCTATATGCATGGCCAAGAAGTGGTCTAATAATGATATTTTACTCATGCATCTTTTTTCAAAAATTCCTAGGAGGCCCCGCCCTTGATTGGTTTTTTCATATACCCCAGGGTCCCATTAAGACTTTTGCTAATCTTTCTAAAGCCTTTGTGGCTCAGTTGCTCATCTAGTTGAGATTGAGTTATTTGTAGTAGATCTAGTTCATATCAAACAAAAGGGAGGATAAATCCTTGTAGAATACTTACAATGATGGAAAACTCTCACAACTTGGATCTCATGCACCATCCCTGAACATACCTTGTCAAGATGTTCATTAACAACACACATCCTAGTCTTGCCCATCACATGGTTATGGACTATTTATAAACATACAAATACATTAAGGAAAAAGGGATGGAACTAGAGCAAGGGTTCATCAAAGATGCTCCTATCAAAATTTACAAGGAAAATACCCAAGATCATGGTCCAAGCAATAACAAACCATGGTACTAGAACAAAAATAAGAACATACTTACTAATGGTGTCACCGACACTCGACATGCTCATGTCATCAAAGTAGCATCAAACATACCCCCATATTTTGTCAACAACAACCATCAATCTATCAACAATAGCCTATAAAAAATAATCAACACAATATATAAGTACCCAACCATCAAAATTAGACTAGCGCTATCACACTTTTAGCTGAGCCTAAACCATAGGTTCAGAGGAAACTTCATGTATACACCTTGTTGGGTGAGCCCCTTGATGCATTTTTTGAGAAACTAGCCAAGGATAATCTTATTCGACATCCCTAGACACAACCTTTAGAACATAATTAGTCTAGGGCATCCTAGTATAAGGTTAATGAGTTTTGAAAATTCCATTGTGTCAAAGGGCATACCACCTTCAAATGCATGCAACTCAAAGACTATGTCCAGGACCTTATTGATAAAAAAGAGATCATGGTGGGGGAACAAGCCTCACCAAATGTAGGGCTACTGATATACCAAAATTCTTTCCCTCCTCACAACACAAATGCATGCAAAACACTTAAAAAATCTCCTATCAATAACAAACCCAATAATACTCTAAAAAAACAAGGTGATAACCAAGACAAATCTTAGAATTATAACTCAGTATACTTGGACTATGGAAACCTCATCAGGTGCACATCACAAGTCAAGCCTTCTATAAATGTTATAAATATCAAAGGCCCAAATACCTAGTGCACGACCACCACTTGATGAGCTTGACTCAACATAGCTGGACCATCTATGTCTACACCATCGAGACCACCTTCATTAGGACCACCTCCATTAGGACCACAATATAACATCTTGGAACACCTTGGAAGTACACGAGCTCAGATTTCCATTTTAGATTTCTTACACACAAGCCCACTTTATCAAGAGATCCTCAACACTACTCTCCATGAGTCATGCATCTCCACTGACATCAATGCCACCAAGTTTCACAACTTGGTCAACCACCTATCCACATCATGTACTCTGTCCTTCAAAACTTCTAACATCCCAATAGTCAAACCTGATCATATACTTCCACTTCACATAGTTTTCATGGTTTCTAACTTTGAAGTCAAATGGGTTATGATAGATAATGGACTAGCTCCAAATCTATGTACTTTAAAGTTCATTGAATAAGTATGTACACTGAGGCAAATATCCTCAATGAGGTCATCACCATCAAAGAATATCACAACTTAGAGTGTACCACTGAAGGAACCATCTTGCTACCTCTTAGAGTTGGCCCAACCACTCAAGAAATAATTTTTCATGTAGTTGATAATGACCTTCCATACAACATCCTCCTTGGTTGACCATGAATTCATGCCATGAAGGCTGTTCCATCCATATATCATCAGTGCATCAAGTTTCTACATAATGGCGTAACCATCCACACAAATCCCAAACACTTTTCTTATTGCAGTGTGGTAGAAGCTTAATGCACCAAACCATTGTCCTAGAATCAAAATTGGCTACACCCTGGCTAGTTCCTTTGGCACCTACCATGATCCAAATATGATTTAACCTCTACCCTTTCCATAATTAAGATCAACTACCAAGGTTGTGGAGAATATAGTCTTTCAGATGCTTTTTCTATTGGTGCTTTACCACTTGATCCACATACTCAAGGACACCCAACATATCAGGGGCCAAAGTTAGATATGACCCCTTAGCTTAGACAATTAGGAACTAGCACATTTGTTACCAAAGATATCCTCAACAAAGAGGAAATAAATCCTGACATTAGTACATGGCTATGTAGAGAGCCACCTATAAAAAGTGAAGAACTTCTTGATCACTTCAAACAAAAAAACCTATGGTTACATCACCTTGCTACAAAGCAATGGGATTATCATGGGGGTGGTCTAGGATGTCAAGAGTCAGGCATTAGGCATCCTATGGAAGCATAAAAGAAAAGAAAAAGAAATTCTTAGGTTACAAACTCCTTATAACTAGGGGCACCATGAAAGAGGGCCATGCCTTCATAAAAATCCATAACAGTCCTATTGAGGTCAAAGATTTTCCTGACGAAGTAGAAAAGAAAGCCTATGATGATATCTTCCTTGATGAAATTATCCTAGGAGCCCCTGTGCTCTACTAATTATCCCTAAATCTTATAGAATTACCACTCACTCACCTTGAACTCATCGATTGGGACCAACCAAGTGTTTTATGTGTTGACAAATTCTCCATAGAGCATGCACTTCTTAGATTCATGGGAGTAGAAACACCACATTAAAAGCTACCACCACCATTAGCATATGTCTACAAGTTGGATCCAAAAGGTTACTTTGGGGAGGAGGAAATCTATAGTCACAAAATTGAACAAAAAAAAGAACTAAAAAGAAAAAAAACAAAGCAAAGACATTCTCTGGTGAAAACTCTTCTGGAGCACTAGTGAATGACTCAAAAAGTGGAAAGAAAATAAAGGATGCATCCAATAGTGAAAACCTTTTCGAGGCACCCAAGGATGGAGATTTCATCCTTCCCCAATAGGATCACAAGCTGCTATATCATTAGTCTTGATAGAAGAAATCAGACCAGTCAATGTTAGTCTAATCAAGATACCAAAGATCACATACATTATAGCATCTCTACCACCTTAACAGGCATAACTTCTCATCAAAGTCCTTCATGAAAATGTTGGCTGCTTTGCAAGGTCCTATCAAGACATGCGAGGGTTGGACCCCCAATTAGTAGTACACCATTTGGCCATGGATCCAAAGGCTAAGCCTATCAAAAAAAAAATCTGTAAGACACATCCCAAAGTTGGTTTATTGGTTAAAGTGGAGCTAGAAAAATTGCTAAAGGTGAAGATTATTTGCTCAATTAATTATTTAGAATGGATCTCCAACACAACACCTATCATAAAGCCTTATGGTGATATTAGTATTTGCACATCCTTTAGAGATCTAAACAAAGCTTTCCCAAAGGATGATTTCCCATTTCCAAACATAGACATGATTTTTGATGTTACAATAGGCCATGAGATCTTGTAACTAATGCATGGTTTCTATGGATACAGTTAGATTTTGATCAACATAAGAAAACATTTACCACCACTTGGGGGATATTTTGCTATAACATGATGCCATTCAAATTAAAGAATGCTGAGGAAACATATTAGCATGCCATGATGGTCATCTTCCATGACCTAATCCACAAAACTCTTGAGAATTATGTGGATGATATTCTAGTCAAATATCTTAATGTCCTTGATCACCCATCTCACCTTGAGGAAGTGTTTGATCGATTGGCTAAGTATCATCTCATGCTCAACCCTAAGAAATGTGTCTTCAATGTTACATCGAGAAAGCTCCTGGGTTTCATTATATCATGGCGTGGTATTGAGATTGACCTTAAAAAAGTCAAAGCATTCATGGATATGGCTCCTCCTAAGACACTCAGATAGCTTCACTCTCTCTAAGGTAAATTTCAATAAGTTAGAAGATTCATCTCCCAGCTCGCTGATAAGTGTCAACCATTCACACATTTACTCATAAAGGATCAAAATTTTAGGTGGGATACTATTTGCCAACCCAACTTTGAACTGATCAAGCAATACTTGGCAAATCCACCTATCTTGGCTTCTCTAGTAGTAGGACACCCACTCATATTATACATCATAGCTATCCCAAAAACACTAGGTGCTCTGCTAGCACAACTTGATGATGAAGGAACAAAGAGGGCTATTTACTACATCAGCTATACTCTAGTTAGGTATGAGCTTAATTACACACCAATGAAAAAGGCTTTCTTAGTTGTGGTCTTTGCGACTTAGAAGTTGCATCGTTACATGTTAAGCTACACTATGCAATTAATATCCAAGATTAATCCATTGAAATATATGTTGTCACAGACAATACTCACAAGGTGCTAGGCTATATGGGTCATGCTTCTCAGCAAATTCAACATCCAATATGTTGATAGAAAGGCTAATAAAGGTCAAGCTATAGCAGATCACTTAGTCAATGTGCCTTTCGTTGTGAATCACTCTCTCATTATGGAGTTCCTAGATGAACACTTCTGCTTGATACAGGAACAACCATTCTAAAATTTATACTTTGATGGATCTTACTTGTCCCATGGCTCTAGAGTCAATATACTCATGGTCACCCCTCAAGGTGATTACATTACTAAATCTTTTAAACCCTAGTTCCAGTGTACCAACAACATCTCAAAGTATGAAGCTCTTCTTGTAGGGCTCAAAATAACAATTGAATGGAACATCATAGAGATACAAGTCTTTAGAGATTCACAACTTATTATCAAGTAGGTTCTAGATAAATATCAGACTAAAGATGACAAGCTTTAGCCTTACAAAGAATTGATAGATTAGTTGAAGAAAATTTTTACTCATATTTAATTCATAAAGATACCTAGATTGTAAAACAAGGTTGCAGATGCCATGGCTACTATTGGTTCATTTTTTGAGATCCCTTAGGAGGCTACACATTATGAATTTTTAGTTGAGAAACTACAGGAGCCTACATACAAGAACGATGAGTCAACATAGGTGTGTGTCTTAGTTGCTCTCCAATCCCCATGGTACCGCAAAATTCATGCTTACCTACTAAATGGTATCATATCTCCCCATCTCACATGAACCCAATTCTAGAACCTTATTCGTATAGCATCCCATTAAACCATCATAGCTAATACCCTATATCATCATGGTTATCATGAAAATCTCTCTCAATGTTTATACAAAAATAAGGCTGCAATGGCTCTCAAGGAGGTACATGCTAGACTTTGTGGGTAGAATAGTCCTCGCTAAGCAGATACTTCAAGATGGATATTATTGGCCTACTCTATAGCATGATGCATGCAACTTTTTCAAAAGGTGTCTACCTTGTCAATAACATGCTAATCTAATCCAATCCCCATATCAATATCTTCAACCTATTATACCGCCATGGTCATTCTCATGTTAGGGATTTGACCTTGTTGGTGTCATAGCACCTCTCTCTTTACAAGGACACAAGTGGATAATCACTCCCATTGATTATTTGGCTAAGTGGGTAGAAGAAGTCCCACTTATCACCGCCATGGGAGTTCAAGAATCCAAATTTATCCTCTATCATATCATATGTCACTTCAACATCCTAGCTACCATTTTCATTGAACATGGAGGTAACCTTGAAAACCTTAATATGGAAGAATTGTGCACCTCCCTTCATATCCATCACCATTTCTCTAGCCCATACTTCCCACAAGGTAATGGTCAGGAAGAGGCAACTAGTAAAACCCTACTCAAAATCCTAAAGAAAGTTGTCAATGATTTCAGTCGTGATTGGCATTTGTAAATCAACCTTGCCCTATAGGCCTACCACACCTCATTCTTTACTTCCACAAGCACAACACCATACTCTTTGGTCTATGGTGTTGAATCAATGTTACCTATGAGGTTGAACTCCCATCCCTATGTATTTCTTTATGGGGCTAGATATCAAATGAGGATTATAGAGTTGCTAGACTCACCCAACTAGATCTACTTGATGAAAAAGGAAATAGGCCTATGACCACCTCATAGTCTATCAAAATTGCCTCAAGCACAACTTCAATATGAAGGTCAATCCATGCCACTTTTAGGAAGGATACATGGTCCTCAAAGAAAACATGAAGGTCTAGGTCGAATGAGAGAAGAAAGGCAAGTTCAAGCCCACATGGCTTGGTTCTTATGTAGTCACAACATCTTTTGGCTTAGGGGCCTATCAACTCTCCACACTTGAAGGTGAAGTATTGAATGATCCTACCAACATCATTCACCTCAAGAAATTCTATGCCTAAGATCCTCAATGTATCCTTCTACCTTATCAATTCATCCAATGGTGAAAACTTGGCAATTTGAGTGCCTTGGATAGGTATCATAGTGAAAACCCAACAAATAGGTGCCATGCGTACTTAGCCTATTCATTATCTATCAATGATCTAGCAATGATCTAGATCTCCTTCATCACCCCTTCACACCTCATCACCCATCTTCCTATTTTCCAAAGGTGTTCCAAGAGCTTCATCCCTACACTACCTCAACTCATGACATATTCTCATTATCCCTTAGCTTGGAAAATCTATCTAGATCATGTATTCTATCGTGGTTTACACATATATCCTACACCTATACCTTACCACTTGTATCATATCATTTTATTGCCCATGTATCATACCCTTGTAGCACTAACTGTACTATATGTATCATACCCTTGTAACAATAACAATACTATATGTATAATACCCTTGTAACAATAATAGTAATATATGTATCATGGTACCTCCTCATCCTCAGCTTTTCCCTATCATATGAAAACCCGCTACTGTATTTTACCATAGTTTATGAGTCATCTACATGTTGTATAGTCCCACTTGTGCATTTTCAAAATCCTATAGTGAAACCCCACCTCACCAACAGGTTGTCTGTAGGAGGTTATATTTGCCAATTATGTCATAGTCCCAAATACTGTCACTAGGTTCTTATAGGATGCATCCTTCCTCATACCTAACATTGGCCTATCAATATCAAATTGTACCAATCTCTTTGGAAAAAGGTTACTTTTTCATGGATTTATTATTTCTTCTAATGTTGGATTTTTTGTCATTTATTCGAATGGATCTTTACCAAGTGATTTAGTTTTTCCCTCCTCATAATTGCCATGATCTTTTATATCATGGTGCACTTTGATTGGGACATTTTGAAAGCAAGGTTTTGATCAAGGTCTTTTTCTACTTGTGAGTTAGTTGAATATGACCCTTGCATATTCCAAACATGTTTTCATTCGTGATCACATGATGTAGTTGGGAAATGTCATTTGCTTATGGATCACCCAGCATCATTTCCACATTGATTTCTTTGGAACTCATGTGTGATGCTGGGGCAATCCTTGCATGCTTGTTCAAGTCAGTCCTATGTAATATTGGGGAACATGCCTTGATGTTCTTAGTAACCTTGGCATATCCCCAATATTTCTATATCAAATAAAGTTCTCACACTATATGGTGGTACTTCTTTACTAAGTACCCCACCCTCAAGCTTCAAGTGTATCCCATTACCCTTTCCATTTTGACCCACATGGAAATTACTTGTTCATACCACCTTTTCACACATTTGCACTAGCCACATCCCACATGTTCTCCTTCTACCCTCCACATCTATCCTCTCTACACCTCCATTCCTTCACAAGCTCTTATCTACCATGATATCACCTCTCCATGTCATCCCAATATCCTACCCATTTCCATCTCCCTAAGTTCCCTACAAACATGTTTAATGTTGCACATACTATTTCTACCTCCAAAACAAGGTTATGATCGATTAGTGATATGCTACACCACCTTCCTAAAAACCACATATATTTCCCTATCACTCTACTTTCCTTTCATATCATGACTGCTCATCTCCCTCTACATTCCCCTAATCTCCCCACCTATTTTTCCTCATCATTTGTTTCATCTTAATTCTTTATGTCACTCATATTTTTTATTTATTTTTAAACCACCTATGTTTCCCTATCACTCTACTTGCCTTTCATATTGTTTCTGCTCATCTCCCCCCACATCCCCCTAATCTCTCCACCTATTTTTCCTCATCATTTTTCTCATTTTAATTCTTTATGTTGCTCATCTTTTTTTTTTTTTTTTTAACTCATCCTGATCTTTATGATACATTTTTTTGGGTCCTCCTTGCGCTATCACAACTTTGGATCCCTCCATTATCAAATTCTCTCGTTTTGCTTTCCTTATCTTGAAAATTAAGTTCATCTTCATTATCATAAACTTAAGAATCATAAACACTAGGATAAGGTTTGACCATCATAGATTGAGTTCATTTATCATGCTCATCATCATAGATTGAGTTCATTTATCATGTTCACCATCATAGATTGAGTTCATTTATCATGTTTCTCATCATAGATTGAGTTCATTTATCGTACTCACCCTCATATTTTATATTTATTTATCATGTTTTAACATCATAGATTGAGTTCATTTAGCATGTTTCATCATCATAGTTTATGTTCATTTACCATGTTCATCATCATAGTTTATAGTCATTTATCATGCCCAACATCATAGTTTATGCTGCTTTATCATGCCCATCATCATAGACTTAAGTTCATTTATCATGTGTCATCATCATATACTTAAGTTTATTTATCATGTGTTATCATCATAAACTTAAGTTCATTTATCAAATTTTATCATCATAGTTGGAGTTCATTTAATCATGTTCCATCATCATAATCTTCAATTTATTTATCATGTTTCATCATCATAGTTTGCACTTCATTTTATCACTTTTCATTAGCATAGTTTGAAATTAATTTTATCATATTTCACCATCATAGTTTGAATTCATCTTATCATGTTTCATCATCCTAGCTGGAGTTTATTTTATCAAGTTCCACCATCATAATCTTAGGTTCATTTTATCATGTTTTATCATCATAGTTTGCGTTCCTTTTATCATATTCATTATCATAGTTTGAGTCCATTTTTATCATATTTTCATCATTATAATTTACAATCACTTCTTGTGTTTCATCATCCCAGTTTATACTTATTATTATTATCATCATTTAAGAGTCCATTAGCTTTATCTCTCTCATCCTAAAGTTGAAACACATTACATCCAATATCATATCTTAGGTTCATTTCCACTTGTTTTTAGCTATCATAAACATCATCATAAAATATTTTCCAAATCTCATCATAAAAGCACATCACATCCTGCATGAAAGAGTGTCATCACCATCCAACTATCTCATTATAAAGTACATCACATCCTACATCACAGAGTGTTAGCACCATCCAAAAAACTCATCATAAAGCAAATCACATCTTGCATCACAAGTCATCGGTAACATCATACATCTCATAAAAATTACATCCTTCATAAAACCATGTTAGTCTCTCTTCTACATCTAACCAGATGCCTCTCATACAAACATACACATAATAAGAAGGTTATGACATAGAAAATCCATACATCCATAATCTACCCAAAAGAATGATCATATCTATATATCACACCCAAAAAGAATAAAAGAATAAATCACCCATCCCTGTAAGAATACCAAATTCTATCATAGTCCAAAATATCCAATATCCATATAGTACAAAGGCCCATATCAATACATCAGGTCTATGCCTGTAAAAATACATCTAATGATACATCCAAGAATACTATGCAAATTGCAACATATCACTGATCCTCCTCATCCATCGCCTCCTCACCATTAGACTCATAGGTGCTTCTCTCTATATTTGGCACTGCTACTAGTGGAGGTAGCAGCCTCATCTATCCTCCTCTAGTACTTGAGCTCTTTGCCTCATCCCTCCTCCCACTAACCCCCCTATCTCACCTTTGGCTCTACCCTATCTTGTGGCTCTACCCTATGTGCTGAGACCCACTAGTCCTCTATGAGCCCCTAGTGCTCTATCCACTCTCTCCCCCTCCTTGCATTCTTGTATGGGTCCCAACTGTACTTGACCATGTTGACCATCTATAATGTTCTATCTACTTAGCTAGTAAAGCCACTTGATATCTTCCATGCTAGAATCTTGTTCTCTCCTTTAGATCCTCCACCTCCCCTTGCAACCTCCTCAACTCCTCCAATCCTCCACCTATAGCCACCTGTGCTCCTAGGGTCACCACCTCCACCACCAATCTATCCCTCTCCATCCTCCCTTGCAACATCTGTCTCTCTAAGGCCACCACCTCCAATCTCCCTTCTACGCACTCGACCTCCACTCGTAGTGTCCCCAACTCTACCCATGCTCTATTTGCCTATCCTTGCACCACATCACACTCATGTCAAAATTGATCTCACTCTATCTTGAGCTGATCCCTCTCCTACTATGTATCATATAGCAGATGGTTAGTCACCTCATCTATCTATTGTAGGGATGCATACTTGATAGCCAACCCATCATCCCCTCTCTCTGATGATGATCCAACTATACTCCCCCCTCTACTCTCATCTCTACCTACTATTCCCTGTGGCCCCTGTCCACCCTCCTCCTATGATCTCCTCTCCTCTTTGGCTGTGGCCTCACATCCTCTTGTCTCCCCTCCCTCATAGCCCTCTGCCTCTACCCCATTGGCACTTCCTACTTGGCAACATATCTCCCCTACCTCACTGCTCAGGAAATCTCTCCTACCACCACTACTTCTCTTGTGACCTGGGCCTAACCTACTAGCCTAGGGCACTCAAAACCATCTTGATACTCTTGAGTTGAGCCTACATCTGTGACACCCAAAAACCAATCCCAATCCTATGGCTCTAGATCTCACCATGCTTGTAACAACCTCTTGCTCTGAAGTGTAGGCTTGGAAATAGTGACTAGCTCTTGTGTCATGTGTTGATACTAGTTTGGATCCCTTGGGGCAACCTATCACCATTCAAACTATCAAAGGGCCCTATTTGGCTAGTAGTGCTTTACAATGTACTCCTACTACCCAAAAAAAAGAGAGGTGAAATTGTGTATGTCAAATGCTACCTCTCTTTTTCCCATGACCCGAGACCCATATATGGCCTCAATGTAACAATGTGGATCTCATCTATTTGGACTAGCCAATAGTCCACCTCCTTTGTATGATGATAAGTTAGTGAATCACCCTATCTGTACACAATCGGCTCCTTTGCCTAGCTCTCCCTCCTACCAATTGACCTAAGCACTGTAATATGCTCCTAGGCCCACACTTGTAACAATGTATGGAACCCCACACTCATCCCATGGTGCCCTACACCTTGATATACTATTTGATGGAGATCACAATACAACTCCATAAGCATCAATGAGCCCTATGTTGTAGGGACTCTAGCATCCACAATCTACATAATTATTGATATCAATACCAATATAATTCCTGTCCCACATGCATATGGGGAAATATATCTTGAAACTAGCACACATACATAGAAATAGATCCTCCTCTATGCGGTTACTTGATCCAAGTTATTGTCTAAAGGAAATTGGCCAAATCAAATATGATACTGCACTCTAGGCCCCACCAATCACTACACTACCACCTATCCTATCATCTCCTTGATCACCATCACTAGCGTCCCCTACACAAGTAACTAAAAGATATTATATACATCCTCTAAGGTCATTGTACTCTCCCCTATGGGCAGGAAAAAGGTGTCAATCTCACTATGCCATTGCTCACATAAGGCTATCACCAATGCCATGTATATCTGTGTATGCGACAGTCTCACCAAGTACCCTAGGATGATACCATCAATCCTAGACTAGTGTGAAGGCATGAATTTCTCTCTTACATGTAGTACAACTACTTGTTACTCCCGTAATACCAATGCATCTGATGACCACTACATATAAGCCAACATCATGTCAATTTTCATTTTCTTCATAGCATAACCCTATTTCAAATACCCAACAACCCCCCCATCCCTCCCCTTAATCCTTTTTCTTCCCACAAAATTTTTGTACTTTACCCTTTTCTAGCATTCTCACTAAAGTGTTCCTGTGAGCAATCACCACCTATGATCCCGCAATTCTATTTTCTCGTGGGATCACTCTTTGACTATTGTCTCCAAAAAAATCCTATCTAGCATTCCCATTATCCCATATACATCCCCACATTCCTGCAACCATAGCTTATCGCGGGAATGCGCCCAGTCCATTACCCCTAATAGTTAACCTTTTCCTTGTTCCTGCATTGACCTTTTCTTAAAAACCACCTATAATTGTGAGACCAAGTTCCTGCAAATAGGAATGCAATTTTGCTAACAAATTCACTACCCCACAAATTATTGCTGATAGATTCAGGTTTTTTCAAAATATTCATACCCAATTCATGATCTTGTGAAAACTATTTTTGACACTAAATTTTTTTGCCCATCCCCTAACTGATTTTGCAGGATCACAGTCTCACTGATCCCTACAACAATCCCATGAGAATATATTTTCTCAAATGCGGGAATGCTATAGAAGGAAATACATAAATGAAAAAGAAAAGCTTTTTGACCCTACTGATCGGTCTAGTGTCCACCACACCTGTACTTGTCATATCACATCCCCTTGATGCTTCGATCATCCTTGTGCAACCATCATTTCAACCAAATCAGAGCTCCAAACAACAATATATCAACATCATTATGAGATAAAATAACCCTTTCTCCCCCTCCTAGCCCTCCTTATAGACCTTGGGAGGTGCCCTTCTTGCTTCTCTAACTCCTCTCACCCCCATCATTTCCTCTCGCTCTATTATTTTTACAAATTATTTTCTTTCTCATGTTCCTTTTGCCCTTCTCCGTCCCCTTGCTCTTGTCAATTTGTTCTAACTTTTTCAATAAGTCACTGAGATTCTTTTTCTCTCCCCACAGCCTCCTTGAAGGGGCATCATGTAGTATAGTCTATCTTCTTCTACTCAAGATTGGGGCAACCATGTTACTTTAAAAATCTTCTTTGCGTCATTTATATTTGAACTTCTTTGAAATAGTGTTGTCACAACACTATGTCAAAGAGGGCAAAATGTAGACACCTAAATCTGATTACACCATTAGGAAATCTTATTTAGTCATCTTCTAGGACATTATTGATTAAATATTTATTATTTGATTAATCGTCATCCCCTAGTTAATTAATTAATTAAATTAACTATAGTCCAATTGATAAAATCAAATGATAACCTATATCAATGTATCAATTAAATCCCTATTCCTCTATTAAATTAAATAAATGTCCAAATCTATTTAATTTAATCCCACATCCCTTATTTATTAAATAAATCATTTAATAAATCATCCTAAACCCCTAAACCATCTCTAAACCCTATCTTTAGTCCTAATCCAACCCATTCACCCATACTAACCTCACTTAATCACCTAACTAACCCATCCCATCAAAGCTAAGACACTTAACCCCCTTTGATCCCCCTCCTAAACATGTGCACAACTTTAAGCAAGGGTTAAGACTTGCTAACCCAAGCCAAAGTCAATAGTCTCCTTTGTCCTCCTCCATCCCTATCCAAGAGCATTAATGGCTCTTACATGCCATTAATGCCTCTTACATCCCTCTTGCACACTCTTCCTCCCTCATTACTCCCTTTGACCATCCATTTTTCCTATCCCCTTACACTCATCCTCTTTGTGACAAGTGTCACTCCCTAATTGGTTCCAAACAAGCACAATCCATGTGCTCTGATATCATTGCATTCTAGCCCTTCCTTACCTTTTCTCCATCCTCACATCCTGACCCTCTATCTCACTACCCCTTAGCCTATAAATTGAGCCCTTCCCCTCTCACAATCCATCATCTACCCATGCAAACTTATAATGCCCCACTAACCACTATAACATATCCATTTACACCATTACCATGTCAAAATCCCTCTTCTCCTCCATTGTTGAATCCTCCATTCACCTCCATGCTGGATAAACACCCCATCTCTTGAAGCTTGAACACAACCGAGCACACATCTCCTAGCTATCTGGATATATCTATGTCGTCACAGATCACACCCAAGGAGATTACCATTTTTGGTTTTCCTTCCTTCTTGGTGTTCACCTTGTCTAATCATGAATGTTGCTATTAGTTAGTATTGTAAATGTTAAATTATTATTAATATTTGTAGCATGCTAGGTTTTTAGCATCACACCAAGTACACCAACTTCTTCACAAAATTGCACTTATTCAAGTTTATTCATAACTTTTCTTCCCTCAACTTATCAAGCACATTTTTGATATGCATCAAATGCTCTTCCAAAGTCTTACTAAAGATCAAAATATCATCTAGGGAAACAATGACAAAATTACCTAGAAACTCCTTCAGTACCTCGTTCATGAGCCACATGAAGGTGCTTAGTGCATTGGTTATCCTAAAAGGTATGACTAACCACTCGTACAACTCCTTCCCTTGTCTTGGAGATAGTCTTCCACTCATATGCTTTTCTAATGCAAATTTGACAGTATCCACTCTCTAGATCCATCTTTCTGTAATACACAACTCCACTCAAACAGTTCATAATATCTTCCATCCTTGGAAATGGAAATCTATACTTGATTGTGATCTTGTTGATAGCATGAGAATCTATGAACATCTTCCATTCTCTATTCTTCTTTAGTGCTAATACTATTGGTACATCACATGGACTCATACTATCTCTAATTAGCCAATTTTGCAATAATTCATGCACTTGTCTATTCAACTCTTTACTTTCCATTGGTATCATCCTATGCACTACCTTGTTTGGAAAACTAGCTCTTGGAATCAAATCCATCTGGTGATTGATCTCCTTCACTGGGGGTAATCCATTAGGTACATTTTCTAACACAATATCAGGAAACTCTCCCAACAAATCTACAACTTTTGCAAGTGCCTCCTCTACTTCTTCTTTACCATCTTTTGGGATTACAAAAAAACACATATGCTTATGCTTAATATCTTGGAGAAAATCCTTTCCATCATCAAAATATATTCTAAAACACTACATGCCTTTTCTTCTTTCTCCTTCAATGACTTCAACTTATGTTTCACTCCATCCTTTATCAGAGTGTAGATATTTACTCACCCATCATGTACAAAATGTATGTTAAACTGCCATGGCCTACCCAATAACATATGGAATATGTCCATAGGTATGATGTTAGACAACACCTCATCATGGTAACTTCCAATCTTGAATTTTACTGAGCATTGCTCACTAACCATGATCTTGTGGCCATCTTGCACCCAAGCAATACAGTATGGGCACATGTGTTTTTGCCTCTTTAACTTCAACTTTGTGACCATATTCTCTGACACTAGGTTGTCAGTACCTCCATCATCAATGATAACATAACAACACTTATCTTCACATTTGCACTTGGTGTGACAAAAAATCCTCCTTTGATCAAGTTCATTCTCTCCACTTAGCAAGACTCTCCTATTAACTAGAACTTATCCTCTTTCATCATCTTCAAAATGGGATGATTTGACATCTTCTTCAACATGCACAACTCCAACCTAGCCTTTGGTTCTCTGATCTATCCTTCTTTGGCACTAAGAAAACTCAAATGCTCTATGCCCTTCTTCTTTGCATTAAAAAAAATTCCCACAGAAGCCTCCTCTTCCTCTTTGATCTCTATTATTTTGATCATGGAAATGGTAGGAATTATTTCCCCTTTGGTTCTTGTTGGGCATTCATTTTGCACGAGGTCAACGATAGGAATCCATAGTGTAATTCCTCTCTTGAAAAGTAAATCTTTTTAAGGATCCACTCCAAGGTTCAGTGTTTGTTTTGCGATGCACCAAAAATCTGCTCAGTAGAAGATAAATGTGAATGTTCACGAGGAGGCCTTTGCTAGTTCCAAAAACTCTTTTACCTTGGAATCAAGTAAAATCTATTCACTGTCTCAAAATATCACACCAAAAGAACAATATTTTTTGTATTTTCCATTTTTCAATGAATGCAACTCTAACAATGCAGCTACTATGAGGTCCTATTTTAATAGGGGGGTTAGCAAAAAAAATAACAAAACTGAAAGCAAATAACATGAAATCAAATAACTTGAAAGTGAAATTCCTAAATGGACATAAGCTATAGAACACAATAGGCTGTGAGTTAAACTTTTGAAGAAATCGGTAGGAAACTAATGAAAACAGGAGCAGTGCTTCCTAGAATCCACTGATGCAATCATCGGTGAGAATCTTTAGTAAATTAGATGATGTTTCACTCTTCATCAAATCGCAAGGCCATAGAAAGTGTGCTTATGCGAGACAAAAAGCTATGTAGACACAATCGGTGATCTCTTCTCAAGCTCGTTACGTCAACAAAATTCATATATCTATAGCAAACACCAGAACTAAAAGATCGCACAACTAGAAACAACGCAATAAACCTCTGGCTTAATCACAATCTCATGAATAAAATCCACAAAATAATGACACATTTAGGAAAAAATAACTACACTCCAAATGCTAGCACCAAAAGCATAACTTTATTGCATAATAACGACGGCCCTTGTTACATTTTACAATGGGATATTTATAAGAAATCATCTCCTCAATTTGTGTTGAGAGTGAGAGATATCTTGATGCAATAAAATGTTTTTTAACAATAAAAACAAACTAAATATATACAAACTATCAATCTAACTAGTGCTTAGAGGGACTCCATCCATATTTTATTCGTTAATTAGATGCATGAGCCCTTTACATGTAAAAAACAATGAAAGTATGAGAGAGAAAGTAGGAGGGAGCCATCAGTTGAAGTAGAAGTGCATGGAGACACCAAAAATAGAAGCTAGCCCTTCACTAGGTGTGTGTCAAAGTTAACTTGCCATCAGAATGTGCTCCCAATGCATGGAAAGTGATATTTTTCAAACTAGCAGTCAATTGTCGGTGCACCTCTGAATTGTGGAGCTGTGCACCTGCAGAGTTGCAGAGCTACGAACCTACGTACTTGCAGAGCTACAGACCTATAGACCTACGGATCTGCGGGCCTGCGAACTTGCAGAGTTGCGGAGCTCAATTCGCCAAAAAATCAAAGTTCTCAATTTTAAAAATGGTTTTTGGGTTTTTTTCAAATGAGGTTTTAGATCACTTTTTGTGTACGCTCCATGCCCCTTTATGATGATTTATACCCTCTTTATAGCCAATCACTTTCATAAACTTGCACTCCCTCTGCTTCTTCAATCGAAAATCTCAAGGCACCTGCATTGAATCTTGTCCCCAATAGCTGCATAAGATGAGGAACCTGATTTGCTTTATGTGTGCAACCTCTGTATCTTTGACCTTTATCTTCTCTTCACCTGTCCAATCCTTCCTGGTGAGAAACCAAGTGATCCAGATTATCTAAGATGATCAAATGTTTGCAACTTTTTCATATTTTTTCACAAATTTTCTAGGCATTTTTAAATGACCTTTTTTGGAGGTCTTTTGCTCAAAATTTCAAGTTGAAACTTTCATCGGTCCCTAAAATTGGGCAGTCGAAGGCTCACTATTTTAGGGATTGAAATTAGATCTTCAGTTCTTCTTTCCAACGATGTAAGCGATTCTGAATTTTGAGGCCTGAGTCAAAAGTTATGATCTCGACAAGTTGAGGATGCAATTTTTACCTACAAAAGAAGCAAACATTAATCCATAGAGTTAACAATGCATAGCAAAAACACACTAGCCATTCAAATAAAATTGGAGGTGAATCTTGAAATCTGGCTAAGTCTAAAATTTTGAAGCCTTGAAATTTGGCTAAGTCTAAAATCCTGAAGCCCTAAAATTTGGCTAAGTCTGAAATCTTGAAGCCCTAAAATTTAGCTAACTCTGGATTTCTAAAGCCCTAAAATTTTCTAGAATCTTTACCTTATCTCCAGGAGGTCTGAAACCTATCTCAAAAGATTTGACGCATATATTAAAATATATCTTAAGTATAAGAGAAATTAAAATATGCGTCAACTTATACTCAAATGATATATTTTAAACCCCCTTATGGCTACTCAGATAAAATTGGAGGTGAAAGGGCAGTTTGGCAAGGGTGCATGGTGCTTTGGGAGTACACGACATGAATGAGCATGAGGCGCCTTCATCATGCGTGCAAACACACATATGAAATGCATTTGAGCGCGCATGCGCGAGGCGTGAACCCGTGGCAAAGTGCATGCACGAGTGCATATGCGCGTGGATGCGTGACGGTGTGTGAGCGCACATCTGTGCATGCGAGGCATGGTGTACAGGCTCTGGTGTGCGGGCTACAGCGCAGACACGCGAGGCATGATGCACGAGCACGACACAGGCGATGTGCGATGCTCGAGCGCGGTGCGCTCAAGGCACTGCGGTGTGTTGTGCGCAGGTGCACATGCACGCGGGCATGCGAACATCGCGTGAGTGCACAGGCGCTCTGTGCAAGCGTCACATGAGTGCGACAGCGCATAGAGTGTGTCACTTGAGCATCACAGGCGTAGGTGCACGACACTTTTTTCAACTTCTTCTTCTTCTTCTTTTTTTTTTTTCAATTTTTGATTTTTTTGTGATTCTTGGACACAACTTTCAAACAAAAATTCTTCTCCTGACTCGAATTGTGAGTCCGAGAGTTGAAAAAAAAAAGGGGGTCCCCATTCCTAGTGAGGAATGGGGCGTGTGTTGTGGACACCACAACAGTTCTAACTACTTCTACTTACCTCATCCTTGTTCTTTTGATCACCATTTCAGCCTCCATAAGACCATCTACCAGATCTTCCACCATGACCTCTTCCACTATTCTTGTATCAAATCTTTTACTTAGCTTATTATCAACTCTTAGGGAAAAATGGTATGCCTTCTCAATACTGGTCATTCGCTAGACTTAGCTAATCTTGAATGCTTGGCCTTAACCAATTAAGATAATAGGAAACTTTCTCCTTATTGTACACTCGAAAGTGTCCCACTCTAAACCATTCTATCCAAACGATTCCATGAGTTTGGAATGCTTGGATGCCGGCTTAGAGCTCCCTATCCATGGAGTGCAAGAGAGTATATTTCAAGAATAAAAAGGCTCTCAGATGAGCCTTAGAGATACTCTTCTTGCTAGTAAACCATGCAATGGGAGGTTCCAAAGACAAGATGCAAGAATGCAAATGTCCCAAGGAGTTCCTCAAGGATGCAATGCAAATGAAGATTAAGCTAGAATGAGAATGTCAAATGCAGCTATTCTAAGCATGGATGAGAGTGTTACAATCCAAATATTAAGCTATGTGAGATAGATTATTGCAAAATAGAAGCTAAACTAACATGCAAATGAATCTAAGCTAAAATGCTATGGTATGAGAGAATGTAGACAAGAAATAGAAGTTCTCCACAAAGCTCCAAAGAAACCTGTTAGAAAACCTGCAGCATAACAATATTCAAAATGAGGATGGATTGAGGGGGAAAGCTCTCTCCCTTTTAAAGATGTATGGACGGTGGAGATCAAGATGAAATGGTAGATGATCAACGGTTGAATTCAAAAATAGGAGTGATCCATGTGCACACACAAATCAACCAATAGAATATAAGTTGACTTGTCACATAAGACAAAAGTCACAAAGCCTTTTCTTTTAATTGCAAAATAGAAAAAGGACTTTATGTGTGCACTTTAAGTGGGTTATAAGAATGGGGTCTTTTATTTAATTAAAAGGGGACATGTTCTTTTAATCAAATAATGAACTTAGGATAGCATTGTCAAACTATAGGTTATAATCAAATAAATTGATTATTAGCAATTTGGTCTAGGTAAATGATTAAATTAATTTAGCCAAAATGTTGAAAAGGAGGCTAATAGTCTAGATGACCATTTTTAGGTGATTACATTTGCCCCTCTTTGACTAATGCGTGATCGATCTGGGAACACATTATGTCAAAGAAAATTGAAACCAAGTAGGCGATGATAGATATAGATATCTGATTTTGAAGAACGAAATGTAGAAAAAGATAGCAAGTTCTGAATGTACAGCCTGATAGTGATAGTACTGAACACTAGGAAAAGATGATGTTAGAATTCAAGAAGAATGCTAACACTTAGAAAAGTGGATAGAGTGAGAGCAAGTGAGAAGATCAAACAAATGCTCCTAAGCAGTGATAGAGTATTTCTGCCCCCTCGGGATCGAAATTGAAATGAGGTAAGGGGATGCAAAAACTGGCTAGAAATGAGAAAAATAGAATATAGCAATGTCCAAGATGACAGATAGATGATTAGAACCCAAGAATGACTATATTAAAAAATTGATAAAATGCCCCAGTTTGACTAGAGTTGACCTTGAAGGACATAGCATAAAAATTAGGTCAAAACGAGTAGAAAGGTGATTTTAGACATGAAATAGTGAATTTAAGTAGATATGAAGTATGGAAATGATGAAGACATGAAGAAATGAAGATGCCCCAGTGATGATTCAGAGATTAGACCTCAAAAGGTCAGCTAACTGCTCAGAAGAAAGTAGAATTTTAAAAGACAATTTTGACCATCAAGATGAACTCGAATTTGGATTTCGATCCCGAAAATGAATCTAGGACGTCAAAATTATTTAAGAGGTCAAAAATTTATATAATGTGACGACAAGATAGAAAAGAGATGAAGCGAAAGATTAAGAAGGTGAAAAGACATGAACAAGAAGAAAGTAAAGAAATATATGAAAGGAGTTAGCTGATATGTCCATGAAAAGATGAAGAGAGAGCTCTCCCCATATGCAAGAATGCAAGACTAAACTAGAAAATGAACCTAAAATGCAAGCTAATATGCAAAGTGGTTTACCAGCAAGAAGTGCATAACATTTAGACTCTTAATTTCATCATTGAGCATTTATTAGGGACATCATGAGATCATACAACCATCACTAGTATAACTATGAGGATATGAATATGATCGATATTAGATAGGTATGTGGAAATCCAATCTAAGCATCAGAGACATGTAAGTCAAGATAACTACATGATTAGATTCCCTAAGTTTAATTTAGCAAGATTACACCTGTATCAAGGCATAAGTGCCAGGATAAACCCTAAGTGCGATCTTGCGAAACAGTCAAGGATGATACATTTATAAGTCAAAGTGTTGAATAGGACAAGCACGAATGCTTACAACACTATAGACAAACAAAGTATACCCACAAGCAGAAATCAAGAAGACATGCCCCATGCCCCCAGTCTTCTAGTCAATGACATCCTCGAAAGACTATTAGGGAGGGAACACATGGCAAAGAAATCATCATAGACAACACACAAAGTAGATAAAGATCAGCATAGCTCAGTCGTTTAAGTGTTAAAGTGCGTGTGTGTAAGTCACTTGGCCATTTCTTCAAGACTTGATTTTGATAGTGAGAAATATCGCGACATCAGAGACCGTAGGTAAACTATCTGTAAAGTGTTAAAAAACACTTGATGTCAAAGTGGGGGAAGTGTTGAGAAACACTATTTTGTGAGTTGTCAAAGAAACCCTAATCCACAAGAATACCTCAATAGGCTAAGTAGCTATGCCCCCAAGATGAGGACAAGAAACAATTCCAAGCTAGGAAATGTGTAGCAAAGTGGATGATTGAGATTGATAGACATAGGTGCAAGGGTTTCAAGTAGCGCCTGTTTCCAGGTTTTCACCACTTTGACAGATTTTTTTTTTTTTTTTTTTTTTTTTTTTTTTTTTTTTTTTTTTTTTTGGTGATACATCAAAGTGAGGTTTTCACTAAGATGATCATTTTTTCAGGACATTTTTTGATTTTTAAGATTTTTTCAGACTCATAGATGTATACAAGATAGCTGAGCAGCAAGCCTCTAAGTATAGAACTTCTTCAAGTGTAGGATGTTGATAGGTTCTGCAAGTTCTTCACCCTCTGAAGTAGACAACTGGTAAGCACCAGACCCAAATGATGTTGTGATAATGTAAGGACCTAACCAGTTAGGTTCAAATTTCCCTTTTTGTTCTCGATTTTGCTGATTTTTGGGATTCTCTCTAAGCACGAGTTCACCAACTTGGAACTCACGGGGGTGAACCTTTTTGTTATATTGTGCAGACATGCGCTTCTGATAAGCTCTCATGTGATCAAAAGCAGCCTTGCGCCGTTCATCCAGAGTCTCTAATTCCTGTACTCTCATAGCTCTATGGTCTTCATCGGTTATTAACCCATGTAAGGAGATGCGCAAAGAAGGTATTTCGACTTCTAATGGGAGAACAGCCTCAGAGCCATAGACTAGAGAAAAGGGTGTAGCCCCTGTAGGAGTACGAATAGAGGTTCTATAGGCCCAAAGTGCCGGATTTATTTGCAAGTGCCAATCTTTCCCAGACTTGTGAACTGTGCGGCGTAGGATTTTCAGCAGCGTTTTATTAGAGGCCTCAGCTTGGCCATTCCCTTGGGGATAGTAAATGGAAGACCAGTGTTGCTTAATTCCAAACTTTTTGCACAGCTGTTTTAAGTCTTTATTTTTGAATTGTCCTCCATTATCTGTAACAATAGAGGATGGGATACCATATCGACAAATGATGTGATTTAGTATAAACAGGGCAACATGTTTGCCTGTAGCAGCAGATAATGGTACAGCTTCAACCCATTTAGTGAAATACTCCGTTGCTGTGATGATAAATTTATGACCGCTGGATGAGCTTGGATGGATCTTTCCTACCAAGTCAAAGGCCCATTGTTGAAATGGCCAATATGTCACAGAAGGGATTAACTCTCGCCCAGGAGCATGTATCAAGTTACCATGGAGCTGACATTTCTGACAGGTCTTTGCATAGCGCACAGCATCAGCTTGCATGGTGGGCCAGTAATAACCCGTCCTAAGCAGTTTTCGGGCAAGTGCAAGGCCATTAGAATGCGCCCCACAAATGCCATCGTGGACTTCAGCAAGTGCCTTCTCGGACTCTTCTAGTTCTAAACACCTAAGCAATGTTCCGTCTAGACCCCTCCTATACAAGTCACCAGAGACCAAAGTGTAGTGTGAGGCATTACGAAGGAGTTGGCGTTTTTGGTTGCGTTTTTGGTAGTGACAATGCTATCCTAAGTTCATTATTTGATTAAAAGAACATGTCCCCTTTTAATTAAATAATGAACTTAGGATAGCATTGTCAAACTATAGGTTATAATCAAATAAATTGATTATTAGCAATTTGGTCTAGGTAAATGATTAAATTAATTTAGCCAAAATGTTGAAAAGGAGGCTAATAGTCTAGATGACCATTTTTAGGTGATTACACTTATCAGCTTCCACATGGCCTGTTCTTATGAGAACTTGGTAGAACTCCTCACTATACTCTTGAATAGATCTTTCTTCTTGCTTCAACCCTTGCATTTTCTTTATTAGATCAAGTTCATAATCCACAGGGATGAACTATTGCTTCAACTTAGCTATCATTCGATCCCATTTGGTGATTTAGTCTTTCCCTCATCTATTTCTCTCCAATTGAATCTCCTACCACCAGATCTTCACACGTCCCTTCAATTTTTCCTTTGTAAAATTGACACTATCAGGATCCTCAATATCTTTAAATACTCAAAGTATTCCTCCAATTCATTGATCAAATTGATCAACTCCTTTGGATTAAGATTTCTTGAAAATGTGGGAAACTCAAACTTAGGTCTTTTACCAATCTTGGAGATGGCCCTGAAAAGTATTTCTTCTTTTGAGTTCAAAACTGCCTCTACTTCAATATTTTCTTTTTCTTCTCCTTCATCCTTGCTTTCATCTCTTACATCAAGATTTATTCCTATGTGCATTTATTCTTCTAATCCTTGCATCTGTCTCTGGAGGGCTCAAAAATCATTAGGTTTAACACCTACATCTCTTCCACCACACTCTCTTTGTGGAGACATCTTTGCATTTCTGCTAAAACCCTAGTGTAAATTACCTCACAATTAACAATTTGTCTACACGCTTAGCCCAAACCATGGTCCTGGTGTAAACTGCCTCACAGTTGGTGATCTATCCACACACTCAAGAACTCTAGCTTTGATACCACTTGATGAAGGGTGCTCCCCTTAATACCATAAACACATAACAAAAACAAAGAAATAACAACAATTTGTGAGAATGAAATATAGACATCTTATTATTGCCAAAAATGTAGAACTATAGAATTCAAGATTACAATATGCTAAACCACATGGGTGCCTTCATTATAGTAATCTTCAAGAAAAAGTTGCGAACTATCATCCAGAACTGTCCTAGACAATGTTCGGGCCTTTCTTAAATAGATCATTTTTTTTGATTTATGGAGTAGTAAACGAGATACTGAGAGGGGGGAGGGGCGTTAATCAAAATCTATAACAATTTGTACATTTTCACAGATACATCCACATCCAATAATAACTTATGCATGCAAATCTATAAATGTAAACTTGCTATAACATGTAAATCAATTCAATCACATGCATGAAAGTAATAACACATAACACAATATTTGTTGCCCATAAAATCTCCAAAGTGAAGGTAAAACTGGGGTGGGGATGACACCCACAAATATTCACTACTATTGTAATAAAGTTAACTAATTAAGGTTATAATGTTTGACCATAACATATGATCTACTTTGTGAGGAGTCTATTCTATTAAAGAGTTAAGAAACTATTAGGTTTCACCTTGTTAGAGGATTTGACACTTACAACTGAGTAAGGAATTTGTCAAGAGACTTATACAGATTTGTTAAGATCACTCTGTTAAAAGTAACTTAGCACCTAACTCTTAGTTTTCTTTGTAAGCTAATTTTGAGTCTTCTCCTTTCTAACTGATCCTGTCCTCTGATTTGATACTCTTGTCTTTCCCTTCCACTCTTACTAACTATGAATAGGTCACTTTTTTTGTTAGATGATAACATAATCCTTGAATTCTTTATGATCTTCTCCTCTCTAATCTTCACATGCGTACACATGATCACTTCCACACTTGATCTAAGTTAAGATCATTTCTATATAAAGATTCCATGAAGAATCTTCTAGATGGTTCCATGTTTTGCCTCTTCATCCTAATCATTGAACATACACATGGGGATATTTGATCCACGCCATGTAAATGTTTTATAACGACCTCAACAAATATTAAATTTTCTATAACAAACTCTTGAAAACTTAACTAATCTTTCCAAGTTGGCCTAATAATTCTTTTGCCTAAAACTCTGTTTCATTCTTGAATTTTATGTATACTCAGCAAAAATTCATTACAACCTTATTCATTACTTGTACATGATACTCCTTCTATATACATTTCTCCCTTGTATACATTTTCCCCTTGTTTTTAAAAACTTGATGTCACTACTATTGGGGTTGAAAGAGTTGTAGTAATCTAGATGTTTCAATGAATTCCTTGTGAACTCTAGTAATCATGGCCAATGCATGATTCCATGTAGTTCATGTTGCCTCCAAAATTTGATTTTCTAGTTTTAATCTTGTAGCTAAATCTATTAGATTCTCAGCTACTAATAAGTTATGATATTCTATGATAAGATTCTGGGTTGTTTTCAATTCTCTCTACATGACCTCTAGACAAGGTATTAACATTGCCTAAATTGAGATCAATTTGGATCTCATAGTGTTGTCAAATGCCTAAATTTTAGTCATTGTACCTTGAGAATTCAATAGAATATTGTAGTGATATATGCTAGATCTTACTGACTCTAAGATAATTCTATTGGATGCCTTCATCTCAGCTTGAGTCTTATCTACCTATGCTTGAATAGCATCTGTAAATCTTGGCACATGTGACAAAATTGTTTACATATTTTTTACCTTCTATATAATATTCATCATTACTTGTTCTTTTTCTTGTAATAGCACCTTCTTCTCAGCTATTATTATGAAAAATTTGTACATAACCTTGGTCTCAACTCTTCTCGTTGACCAATCCATTAAATTTTCAGCAATCACTTGATCAATGATATGTACAAGTTAATCAATGGTTGATGTCTCTTCATCTTTATTTTGTATGTGAAAAGCATCAACAAAAATATGCTTTACATCTTGTAGTGTCTATTGCTACTTTAACTCTCTCCTGAGCTCTTGATCTGAATTATTTTAGCAATTCAGAGGACAATACCAAATAAATATTGGTATTCTAAATACATAATAAATTATATGAAGACTTCTATTCATATATAATATTAAATAAAATTTCATACAATTGTGGACAATCTTGTAAGTGAGATGTATGCCTGCAAATCAATCAAATTTGGCAAACCTATAGAGGAGTTGTGTGTTTGAGCTCAGGTTATCCCGTGATTAAGATGTGTGCACATGAACTCTATAGGAGTTGGGCAACCCCATTGTTGAGATGCCTACGCATGAATTTTGTATATAAGATCTAATACAAATTGGCAATATCAACACACAAGTTATATGTCCATCTCCATCTTCTTGTTGAATTTGACTTGAGCCTCTTTATACATATTCATAGAAGTTTAAAGATCAATTTACCTACATCTTTATTAGAAATTGAATAGAAGTTTAAAGATCACTTTATCTACATCTTCATCAAAAATTGAATGGACAATTCCAAATAAATTAAAAAGTCTTTGCAATTGAATAGAGATAATAATTAATTAAAAGATTTGATTTAATCTAATATGCTAGTCAATTCTGATCATTCCTCCTTCCATGAGGCAATGGGCCCCATTGCCCCATCATCTTCCAAATGAAGTAACAATGTCAGCATGAAGAGAAGTCTCTGAATCTAGTTCCTAGAAAGGATTCAAAAACTCTCCTCAAATTTAAATTAATAAAAACCCTAAAAATAAAAAATTGATATCCATTCTTCATGTGTGTTGAAACTTCCTCCTATCATATTTTGTGGTGGCTTCTTCCTCTATGTGATACTTGCCATACTTATCCCTTGTCTCATTGATTTTGATGATGTCTACACCATATGTATCATCTTTCTTCCTATGACTATTTCTCCTTCCCCTTTGAAGAGACTAATGTTCCTCCTTAGGGGCAATAGAAGTGGAAGGGGCATTCATTATATTGTTATTGTTTTCAATATTCTTGTGCAATTGCTACTGACCAGTCAAATCAATTTCTCTATTATTCTGCTCTCCTTGGTTGTCCATGTCCATTAATTTGTCTTCAAATTTTCCTACCTTTGTAAGATAAATGCTATATAGCCATCCAATTATCTTGTCCATAGTCAATTCAGTCTTCTTCTTTATGGATAGTTGGAATTCTTTGTCCACCTTTGACCCATGATCATAGATAGTGAGTACATCAGTGGGTGTATGTGCAATATTGACTAAAAATGCTTCTTGACTCACTTCAATCCCATTCATCAACCTTGTACAATATGTTATCTCTGAATGAGTAGGCATCTCCTCTCTGTAAATTGAATTGTACCCTAGTAGCACTTGATTGAGATTTAAAACATCTTTATGTTGCCAAGATGTTGTGAAAAACAATAAATTGGTGGGGGGATTGCATTATATGAATTGAGCACAATCCTTGAGGATTTCACAATGCTACATATTTTAACTGCAACAATAGTTTTTGAATTTCTCCAATCAAATTCTTCAATCTTGGTGAGGATACCACCCTTATGGCTTGTGTTATGAACAATATTTGGATGATTTTTCATAGGAATAATGGGAATAGAAGGATTTGGGGCATGGGAGGAATTCACATCTCGAACTTATTCTTCTGGAATGATAAATGAATGGTTCAACTCTTGACCTCGTCTTCTATTTTCTTCACTAATCCTCTCAGGCGATGCATATGCCACTATATTTTCCCATCCACTATCTTAGATTTACTTGTCATAAAGAATAGAAAGGTTGATCTTTGGGTAATAATAATTGTATAGTGGGAACCAATGCCTTGAGAATCAAATAAGGTTGATCAAACATAATTTGGAAGCTTTATAAGGAGCCGATCGGTGAGGCAAACATATTACTCCATTTCTAAAACTAATTGTAATGAGTCTCTTATATTTCTTTGGATTGCAATAATCCATTCTTATATTGCGTGGTGGTTCAATAGAATTTATCTTTAATCACAATATTTGACTATTAGTCTTCCTCTTCCAAATATCTTACATTTTTGTTGCATATTTGATCTTCTTCTGAGTAAATGCTTCTTCTTTGATTGGAACTGCTCAATGGAACATTCTTCACAATTAAAATCTCACAACTAGTCTTGTTATTTTCTTCTAATCTACATGTTACGGTGAGATTTAGATGGAAATGATCAAACTTGGCTCTGATACCACTGATCTGAATTATTTTAGCAATTCAGAGGACAATACTGAATAAATATTGGTATTGTAAATACATAATAAATTATATAAAGACTTCTATTCATTCATAATATTAAATAAAATTTCATACAATTGTGGACAATCTTGTAAGTAGGATGTATGCTTGCAAATCAATCAAATTTGGACAAACTCATAAAGGATTTGTGTGTCCGAGCTTAGGCTATCCCATGATTGAGATGTATGCACATGAATTCTATAATAGTTGGGCAACCCCATGGTTGAGATGTTTGACTATGACCTCTGTATATAAGATCTGATACACATTGGCAATCTTAGCACATGAGATGTATGTCCATCTCCTTCCTCTTGTTGAATTTGACTTGAGCCTCTTTATACATCTTCATGGAAGTTGAAAGGTCACTTTACCTACATCTTTATTAGAAATTGAATGGAAGTTGAAAGGTCACTTTATCTACATCTTTATAAAAAATTAAATGGACAATTCCAAATAAATTAAAAAGTCTTTGCAATTGAATAGAGATAATAATTAATTAAAAGATTTGATTTAATTTAATATGCCAATCAATTCTGATCAGCTCTTCTTGCCTCTTTTTCTTCTTGAAAATTTCTTGTAGCAAAAAGTTTTTCTACAAGGTAAGATTTGCTAGATCAAATTGTGGTATCTCAATGTGTTCATCTAGACTGACTTCACTATTTAGTGAAATCTCCTTTATTTCTTTTCTCTTCCTTTTCAATGAAGGGGTTCTAATACTTGGCACTACCTTATAAGTAGGTGAGGGAGTGTCACCACCCCATCTTGCTTGTACATTAGTGCTCAAGACAACAACAATACCACTTGGTTCAACTTTATTTAATTCTTTATTTTCCTTAATTTGAGGTGTTGAAATAGTCTTATCATTTTCATCTTCATCATCTTCTTCTTCATTGGTAATCCTTGACTACTTGACTTTTGGAGTGTTAGGGGTGTTGACATGTATAGGAGACATGCTTCCTTGTAGACGCAACACATGTAAGCTTTCTCCACTATTGTGTTCATCATCAATATTAATAGTTTCTACCTTCTTTTTTGTAAGCCCAAAAATTCACTCTGCTATTGTACAACTTCCTCTTTATTTTGTACTATCAAGAAAATTTTGTACTTAGGAACAAATATGATCCTATGTTGTTTCAAACATGTGTCTTATTATTCTTGAGACAGATCAAGCATAACTCTGACTAGTGTGTTAGTTCTTATCTAATTTTCTGTTACTTTAGCTTGTTTCCATCTTTTTTCTAATCTATTGTAGTGCCTGCCCTAGTTTGCATTTTGCTATTGTTGCCGAACTCTTTCTTGGTGTATTTTTTATTAATTAAGTCTAATTAAAAGATTTAATTAATGATGTAATTAAATGGAAAATTAATATGATATTTTAATATTTATTTTTATTTAATTAATTGGGAAATTAATTAAATAAAAATAATTAAATTTGAAGATAAAAGTTATAAGTTTAAAATTGGAACGTGATAATATTTATTGAACTTAATAATAATATGTTTAGTGTTAATTTTTAAATAAATGTTAAATAATATTATTATTTAAGTTAATAAATATTTTATTAATTAAGTTCAAAAATAAATTTTAAAGTGGAAAAATAAATTAATTTATTAAAAATGTCATGATTGCATGATAAGTGCATGAGATTTAAAAATAATAATAAATTAATTTTAAAAGGAGTCAAGTGAATATTAAATAAAAAAATTTAATTAAATAAATTAATGTGCATTATTTTAATATTTATAGGAGTATGCGAACTCTTGTGATTTGTCATGTTGACAACACAGGAGTTTGCACTCTAATTATGCACATGTTGTCTATACTTAGGAGTTAGCACATTATTTGAGCACATGGTGTCTACAACATTCTAGACACCTTCTCATGTTTATCTTCTTATCATGGAAGTTATGTGCTTAGTTGTTATGCTTATCTCCTAGTTCTTTCTAGAAATATTCTAGATGCATCTTAGAGGCCTTTATATAGAGGCTCTCCTAGTATGCTTCTACATCCTCTTATGCTTCTACAAGCACTCCTAATCACTTCAAGGGGGTTTCGGTTCTTGGAGGAATTGTGAATGTTGGAGAAGGAAGGAATTTGTGAAAAGGAGAAGGTTCTAAGAGGAGCTTCTCTATGATTTTCTAAGGCATAGCGATTTAGCATTAGTGTCTAGGTAGGAACTCATGATTATTTCACATACTCTATTATGCTTTCTCTTTCTCTTCCTACCTTCATCATGTCTGTTATGCGTGTCTGAATAATTCTCTATGAATGAATCTTCAATTTTGTAATTCAGGCATGCATATTGTTTCATTCAGTTATGGGAATTAAAAATATTATTGCAATCTTCCCTTAGTAGAGTCAAGATTTGGAAATTGATTTGGGTATGGGTTCGAATTAAAATAGAATCTTATTATTATGAATTAGTTTTATATGATTTAATTAAATAATCTAATTAAATTAAATTAAATTAAGATTAGTTAATAGTAGAAGGAGTCTAACTAATTATTAGTCAATTTTAGTAAATGGATTTTTAAATGAGGGCAAATTAAAAGAAAAGAGATATTAATAAGTGTTTAGTAGAATTAAATAATTGAATTATTAATGAGATTGATTTTACGTAAAAATCAATGAAGATTATTTTAAATAAATGATTGCCTTGGAGTGTTTTAAGGAATTTGCAAATTAATTATTTAAAAGACGATAAGTATTATTCTAGAGATTTGAATAATGGGAGATGCTCTTGGAATTAAGGGAGTTTCATTTAATTATTAGTAACATTGATTTTAGTAAAATAATGCAATGATTTTATTAAAAGTCAATGAGAATTAGTTTAATGATTTAAATAAGTAAATAATTATCTTTTGACTATTTTAGACAATTGTTTAAAATAATGGAGGGATAATTCTATGTTTTATTCAAAAAGATAAATGGGTTGACTTGGAGATTAAACGGAGAATCTTATATGCTTGAAATAAAATCTGAAAACCTCATGTTTGGCTTAACCATGTGATTGCAAAAGCAAACTAAAATATGTGTTTGTTCCTCTATGATGTTTGTTATTTGAATATTTGGATGGGTTTAATTATTTGAGCAATCAAATGAGTTAAACAATATTGAGTAAGATGTACCTCTTTAAATTTGGAAGCTCACACTAAAGTGAAAATTGGAACTTTAATGTAAATTGACATTGTGTGTTCAGAGCTAAACCCAAACATGAAACTTACTTTGTGGTATGTATATTATTTGTGTTTTGGGATTTTGGGTTTGACTAGATTGTTGACCAGTCTTAGGTTGTTACCAAAGGTTTGGGGGTTATGTGTTTGTGATGGCATGTTGATGTTATTTGATCTCGATCTTTCTAAATCCAACCATGGTAATGTGATGGTGTGCTCTATGAGATGTTTGTATTTACTAATTGTTATTACTTTCTAGTCTTCATGTGTGAAGCTAAGGTGTATGTATTTGAGATACATGACTTAACCATTTTTGAGTCATCAATTAGTTGTACTTGGATTACTTTTTGGTCACCTTGATGGGACTGAAGTGTTTTTTTTTTATCTTGATGATGTCATGTTGTGACATGTTTGACTTGGTCATCTTGGAGTCCTTGATTAGTATTATTTTGAGATACTCTCTGGTTGCTCGTAGAGAAATGATGAATATTATGGATTATCATTTAATGCCTTTTAGTTGCTTGTAAAGAATTGTTGTGAGTGTTATGTTTGTCTTTTTGTTGTGTTTCAAGTTACTCATGGAGAACTGATGTGAATATTGTGGATTATCTTTTGATGTTTTCCAATCATTTGTTTAGAACTGAGATGATTTTATATGGCTCTTTGATTGTGATTCTCATGAAACTTGGCCAAACTAGGGTATACTCCTGAGCTTTTGTGAGATATCCTTTATACTATTTATGTGGCTGGATGTCATGATATGTCCTGTGATTTAAATTGGAAATTATATTTATGAGGTTTACTTTGTGGAGCATTTATGTGTACTTGGGTGGAAGTACCAGCTTATTTTCAACTTGCTTGTTAAATAACCGAGTTTGATTATTGTGAATGTTGTGGTATGGGAAACAACTGTGTTTTATGTTCTTAAAAGAGGTTGTCTAGGTACATGTCTTTGGGAGTGGCTTGCAGTAGGGGTCCGAGGCCCAAAGTGGTCAGTACCAGGGTAACCTATTGCAAGTTATGTAATAAGTGATAATCTAGTAATTAATAATTTTGGAGAAACATACTAAAAAGATAAGTTAGAGATATTTGACTCGTCTATGCCTTAAGTGCTTGTATAGACTAAGGATGGGAATGGGATGATTGCCTCATCTTCATGAGAGGGCTTTCTGGTTCCACATATGCCACGTTGAGGGTTCGGGGTTCAAAGTAACCAGTCCAAGGTAACTCAACGCTTGAGGGTCCGGGGTCTAATGAGAGACTAGTCCAGGGTAACTCAAGCAGCCATGTGATGACACTCCCTAGAATCTAGCCTGAGTCTCCTCTATAGAGTTTATGTGTACCTTTGGTGGTGTACTTATTGTTGGATGTGTTTATTGTGGTTATTCACTTTCATTGATGATGATTAATGGTGATTTTTGGTTGATGTACTCTTGACATGTGGATTTTGACTTGAGCCTATCTCCTCTAGTATATTCTTTGTTGGCTTTTACCTTCAAAATGTTCTTGGATCATTTTGATGGATGTTATATCTTATGTTGGATGTTAGTTACTGACATGTTTCTTTATATTGATGATTAGCATGTGATAGATGATGTTATCTACTTTGTAGGATCATCTTATTCTTTATTCTTCTATGTTAGATTTTTTTATGCATATTTTGTAGTATATTTTAGGAGTGACATTCCTACTATGATAATACCGATGATCTCTTCGATGACTTGGGATGTTATGCATAGAGGGATGGCTATGGCCCACGATGGTCTAATGATGCTATTTATGGATGGAAGGAACCGTGCATTTAGATAATTATGTGTTGTGTTTATGATTTATAGCTATCTTTTACGATGGATGTTTATATCTTTTATGATGATGTATCATGTATGGAATTTGGTTTCATTTACTTTATTGCACTTGCATCATGGATTCAATGAGGATGATGTATCTTTATTTTTACATACGTATATTCTTTTAGCCGTTCATACCCTGTGACATGTATAGTGGAAGATTGAGCATTTTGAAATTAAATGCCAAGAGGCATTCAAACCAAATGTATAATATGGACATTGGACTTTCTATCTATTCTTTCATGTGGATGTGTTAGTTGTTAGACATAGTATTAATTAGATTAAATGTGACTCAACATCTAGGGATCCTTAAGGAATGTAACCTGTTATGTATGCTTATAGTTGATTGTATGTTATTACTTCCACTACTATATGTTTGATATGAATGGTTTATCTTTCATGTTTAATTTTTTTTTTTTTGGAAAACTTAGTAAAATTTTAGGTTAATTATTTTGGATCCCTTGGCTAGGTGTTACATCTATCATATAGATCCTTCGATATCTTCTTCTCAATTTTACTAGGAACTAGTTTTTAATTTACACTCATTTCTATCATAGCTTCCTCAAATTTATTTCTATCATCATTATCTAGTGAATCATATCTCACATATTTGAAACTAGATAATCCTACATTCTTAGGCTATCACATACTTCTTCAATACTCTTGATATTCCTAATAGGCGTTCCTCTGACCAATCTCCTTCTCCTAGTTCAAGGTTCACTTGACTCAGTAGTCTGCTAATTTCAACTTCATAGACTACTCAACTATAGTAGCTACCCTGGTCCTTGGCTTAGTTGGTAGTGGAGGTGCCACTTCCTTCTTCTTCTTTGATCTTTGAGCTTTCTTTCTTGGTGGCATGACATCAACTAGGGCTTTACCTTTTTCATCTTCTTCCTCTTCTTCTTCTTCTTCTTCCCCATCACCACCATCTTATTCTTCATCTTCACTGAGACCTTGAGTTAATTGCAATGGCTCATTTCCCTTGCCTAGGATACCTAATTTAGCTTCTAGGTCTTCAATCATCTTCTTCCTCTTCTTTTATTTGGAAGCTATCTTTATGTTCACTGTTATCCTTTCCTTTTCTTCATATCTTCCAAATAATTCTGCCTTGACATCTATCTCTTCTTTTAATAATGCATCAATGTTTGTGCTAACATCATCACTCTCTATTTCATATCCAAAACTTTGTAGCCATACCTTCCTTGACTTTACTGCTTGCACAAATATTTTCTCCATATCAAAATGAAAACAAATATCATTGTAGTATTTTATGATCAATTTCTTTGGAATTCTCATTCTCCTTTTTATTTCTAGCATGAATTCATCAAAATATGTATTCATTACATTATCAATTTTTTTTCCCAGTTGAATAATAAACTCATTTATTTTCCTTGTAATTAGTTTGTCTTGTTCCCATACAACATTATCTATTCTAGGAAAATACTTCTGAATATAAAAGAATGTACAAACAATTAGGGAACCAAACTTACACATTGAATTCTTTTCCTTTCTTATGGATAATAGGTTTTCTGCTAGTTGTACCATTTGCATCTCAACAGTATCATACTCATGATCTTTCATCACAATCGTCCATGCTTGGTCCATCATCATACTCGACACACTATTTAATCTACTAGATTGATAGAATTTGTGAGGAATGACACTCATTGAAAATTCAACAAGTGGATCAGAAATGCTTGTAATGGATAGACCTCATCCATTCCACTCAACTCCTGTATTAGCCTCAACTTCTCCTTGGCTCAAGCATCACATGGTTTTCTTCCTATCTAGGGTTGGATAGCCAATAACCCCATGCATCATCATCTTTGTGATTTCAACTAGTCCATCTTGTAGCAAGTACTTCATATCATGAATTCTACTTAAAAAAACTTTTATCCATTCCATTTTGAAATTTCTTATAAATTCTAGGGCTTGAGTTAACTCTTTCCTTTTAATAATCTAAAACCCATCCTTCAAGATTCCTTTATCACACAACTTCTCATAAGCTTTCATGATCTCATAGTCTCCTAATTCTCCAATTTTTCACATTTACCAACTTTTGACATCTTGAATCATGATGACTTTAGGTGGTATCAAGGATAACGCACCCATTGAGTCTCCTTTAGCAACAATTTCTAGATTAACACAAAATTTAGGTGGAGGAAAAGCATCACTCATTAGCAATTGAAATTTACTAACCTTTTGGCTCATTCCAGTGGTCCATAAAGTTTCCATGATCATAACTAGGGTTTGATATATTTCTTTCTCTAGATACTTGACACTCAATCATGCTCTCATTTAACCTTTTTGTCCAATTTGATCCTTGAAATCTCTATTGGTTGCTTGAATTCTCTTTATCGCTCAATTGCTTAATCACTTAGAGCTATTTGAAAATATAGATGCAAGGTATGAAATAATGTATTTAAAATCTATTATATACCTCATCTTTTGATCAATTAGGTTTGCCATTAATGTTATGTCTTTCGTTGAGTGGACGCCAGCTAGCACAATAGCTCAATCTCTTCCATAACATTTAGTACTTATTAGAATGCTCTGTCTATGTTGCAACACTGGGTTAACATAGGTAATATTCACAAACTTTGTTGTCATGCATCTTAAATATGTAGATATGAACTTTCAACACACATTTATGTAAGAAACTATTGTTTGTTGTATCATTTAAGAATATAGTTCCATATATACCTCTTTTTCTCAGTTAGAGATGACATGATCACCTTCTCCATTGAATTGGGCGACCTCAGTTGCATTAAATCTAGTAATTCCATCTTCTAGTTTCTTTTAACATTTTTGGTTCATTTTATTCCTCACTTTCTTAATATCCACTTTACTTTTTCCTTTGTCCTTTGTCTAATTGTCTAAATGTACTTGAGTCCTACAATTCTTGCTTTGATGTCCAAACTTGTGACATTTGGAACATGCATTCTTAGGTGCATAAATCTTCTTTCTCTAGTTTGGCTAGTAGGGTTTTGTCTTTGATCTGCATTCAAATTCTCTATGACCATATTTTTGAAAGTTGTAGTAGTATCCTTCAAATCTAGGTGTAGTAGGTGCATTTCTCAATTTTGACCTACACTTATGTATTTGATGTCCTTGTTTCTTGCAGTAAAAATAGTAGCCAATAAACTAAGGTTATAGAATTTTGCATACTATGTTTATTTTGATAGATATTTGTAGTATGACCAATTTTTCCACAGTGATAGCAAGTTGGC
This sequence comes from Cupressus sempervirens, assembly GCA_028749045.1. Classification (NCBI taxonomy): domain Eukaryota; kingdom Viridiplantae; phylum Streptophyta; class Pinopsida; order Cupressales; family Cupressaceae; genus Cupressus; species Cupressus sempervirens. Next base: position 374,897,273 of record CM053783.1, read on the forward strand.
TTGTCTTTTGGTTTTGGATTTCTCATTTCTCCATTCCTAGATGATTCTCCTTTCTTAGTGCATGAATGTCTTGATCCATTAGAACAACTTGATGACTTCATAAGTTCTTCAAAATATTTCATTGCTTTCTTTGGTTTGTTGAATTTATCCATATATTCCTTCTCATTCTCTAGTTCCTTCTTCAGTATCTCATTGTGAGATTTTAGATTTGCAATATCCACATCCTTGTAATTCTATTTTTGATTTGCAGTCATTATTTGATTCATTAGATCCATTTGTGTATTTTTGAGCTTCTACACATCTAATATCATTTCTTCTAGTTTGGTAGCCATTACCCTCTTGTCATCTTCTGCCATAGTTCTTTCTTCTTCAACTTTATTTCTCTGTTCAGTCACTTCACATAGTCTCATTGATTGGATTTCATGTTCTCTTTTTAGTGCCCTTATCTCTTCATTGAGGATTTTCTTTTCTTTTCAAGAAGTTTTTTAGATGCTTTTTCATTAGGATTGGTTGGTCAAAATAGTCCTTCACTTTCAACTTCTTCATAAAAGATTTTCTTTATCTGGATGGAAATTTCCTTTCTCCTTTTTAAGGAATGTTGACAATTGGATAATGAAGATATATAATTGTTGTCACTTATGGAAACACATGATGTACATTCTTGTTGGAAACCTTAGAAATAAATATACTTAGCTTTTGGTACTCATAAAATTGTCTAAGTATGAATTTGGTTTACAACAGTGTATTGTTTTGTATGTAACTTGTTACTGACTTCATATTATGACTAGTGAAGTTAGATGGAGATAGTATACATATTTATAATGTTGTGTATAACCTCAAAATTAGGTGTGAACTATATAGAAAAGAGATATTCATGTTTTACCAGTGAAACAAGAAAAATAAAATAAAGGGAAATAATTATTTTGTTTACAAAATAATTACTTGACCAATTAGAGCCGATATCTAGATGTTTACTCTAATCTAGAAAAGTATGTTGTGGTCTTAGCCAAACCAACAAAAAATTGTCAAAAGGCATGGTATTTATGCAAAAGACATCTTGTGATGAGAAGTGTAGAATTTTGTGATGTATTGTGATATGCAAAATTTCTCTAAAAGTGATATATGCGAAGTTTTATAAAGCTATTTTTGTGAGTTGAGATTGAGTTGGAGATCAGAGACCAGTCAAGGAAGAAGTTATAGTACCTATATTCTAGAAGTCTAATTAGTTGTTTGGAAAGTGAGCTTTTCTTGTAATTGGAAGTGCATGTTTGGGCAGTGGGCTCATCTTGCATCTACTGTACTACAATTCCTAATATGGTCGAAATCTCCTAATAGGGATTCAAATTCTCTTAACAAGGACTCTGTATATTGAATTTTCTCATTGACTACTAATAGGATCCATCCTTTAAGAAGAAACGTATATATTAGTATATTATCTAGTGGGTATCATCCCCATCAAGGTTTTCCCTTGGCCAGGGTTTCCTTAGTTAACAAAATATGGTGTTATGAGTTATCTTTGTACATGGTTACTATTACTATTCAGTATTACTTGTTTACTTTCTTATGTATGGTTCAAACTAATTAATAATATCCAATTGGTGACTAAAGTTTGTGAATTATTGATTCACCCCCCCGCCCCCCTCTCAGTAATTCCTATTTCTAACAAGGAATCCTTTAGATCTTGTCTTTCCTGCTCTAGTTTCTGCAGTCTAAGTTGGATGATATCACTTGATTCTCAATAGATTTGTCTAGTTTGAAAGCCTCCATCTTCCAAGACCTAATCTGCAAGCCTTTAATCTTCCTTCAGAGAACTAGTTCTCTAATACTAATTGTTGATTTATGGAGGAGTAAAATAGATACTAAGAGGTTGGGGGTGGGGGTGGGTTGAATCAGAATTTATAATAATTTGTACCTTTTTACAGATTCATCCACATCCAATAATAACTTATGCTTGCAAATCTATAAATCTAAACTTGCTATAAAATGTAAAACAATCACATGCGTGAAAGTAAGAGAATCACAAAATTGGTGGTTAGTGTATATTTTACAAATTTTTTAGTACCTATTAGATTCTTTTAAAGAGGTTTACATTTCACATAATCTTTGTGAAGGTAATGCCTTGGCAGATTATTTAGAAAATCTAGGATGTGACGGCTTGAATATCATATCTTTAAATCCAATTGATATTATTACTAAGGACAATGAGATTCATAGATTGATTTTAATTGATAAAAATACATGCAAGGGGTAAGCTTGAAGTCATTCCCGTGTATGCATAGGTATTTTCTATGATATTATCTATGTGTATTAGACAAGGATACTAGGTTCTTTACTGGTTCTTACCTAGTTGAGTGATCAAATTAGTTTATATATATATATATATATATATATATATAGTGGTTAGTGTAAGAATTTTCCTTGGGGAAAAATTCACCCAGGAACTAAGAACTCAAACACAAGCACAACTGTAGACCAAAAATGGATATGATCAATTAATTAGAGTATGTCCTAATACATTGCTCTGTTTAGTATATGCAAACACACTAGGAGTGCCTGTATATAAAGGCCTCTTAGGAAGTACCTAGAATGTCTCTAGAAAGAACCAAGAGATAAGATAAGCATCATGATAACTAAGCACATGCCTTATCCATCATTTTAGATGAGTGGATAACAATGACAAGGTTGTAGACACCATGTGCTTAATTAGTGTGCTAACTCCTATGTTGTAGACACCATGTGCATAAAAGAGGTGCGAACTCCTATGTTGTCAACATGACAACTCACAAGAGTATGCATAATCCTAGGTGGCTAATAAATAAAATAATAAAAAATATGCATTAACCTAAGTAAACTTAAGTAAGTGTAAATAGTGAATACTTATTTACACCAACACCTCCCCTTAAGTGCAACTTAGGGGAATGCCCTTAAGCTTACAAAAACTAGGATGAAATGCAAAATGAAGTGCATAATGGGTCCCAGCTACTAGGCCATGTTAGCTACCCATGTACATAATGATATGCAAATCTCTCATAAAGTGGAGAAAGAGGGAAAACCTCATGGGAAAAACTGTCCCCTAGTAAGAGAGATGAAAAGGGATGCATGAATGGATGGAGTAATCAAGACCCCCCCCATTATGACATACATCTAGTATATACAAGAGAAAAATGGAGAAGGAAAAAATCCCTTAAGAGGAAAAAGTCCCCCCTGAAAAAGGAGAAGAAGGGGGGGTAGTGTGATGATCAGTGAGAAATGCTCCAACATAGAAGTTGATCCATGACCTTCAAATGATGTTCCTCCCCGTTGGAAGAAAAAAATATAAGGGTACAAAGGAGATGCATCCCTTGTATGGAGAAGGATTCTCTAAGATGAATCGTGTTTCTGAAACCTGTTCACGTGTCCTTGTGTTGATTCTAATGAACACTTCCTCCAAAACTACTGAGAAGAAGTGCATATCAAACAAGGAGTGATGTAGAACCTATTTTAAAAAACCAAAAATCTTCTCAAATGACAAAGAGACCTCTGACAATTGTTGTACATAAGTATCCACAATCATGCCAACCTAGAAGGATTGACCATGTAGAGAATGGACATGAGGGTCAAAGTGTGCCCTCACAACAACCATAGAAGGATCATCCTAAGCAAAGAGAAGTGGTAGATCATCAAAGAAGTCTTCCAAATTGATTGTGTGTGACTCCATGAACATAGCTAGAATGTCTAACAAGAAGTCATCACCTAGAAGACAAAGTGTACCCTGTTGTGTTGAAGTATGTGAATCGATCACTGTGGTAATGAATGAATCATTTTCTTCAAAGAGAAGATGAATATAATTAATAGTGTCTCCCACATCTTCAATGTGAGACTCCATGAATAGGCTTGCAAGGGCAGAAAGGAAGTTGTCACATGAGGGTAGAGTAGGAAGACATAAAGGGTCCTCCTGCATTGACTCTGAAGCATCTATGGCTGGAATAGGATTAGTAGGAGTGACAAGAGCTAGAGGTGTGATCTCATCAGAACAGGAGTCAGCTATAACTGGAGGTATGAGATCTTTTGGGAACGAAGGAATTTTTGGATCTCCATATGTCTCCCAAGGATACATATAATTATCATAATGATTATATTTCTTAAAGTTAGTAAGTGAATACAAAACCTCACAATCCATATATAGAAAGAGAACAATACGAATGAGGGAAGAGGTCTCAGGATCGTATTCAAGTCCTCTCACATATGGCAGTGCATTATGCTAACTGAGAAATTTGATAGCAATTTGACTCCATTCCTGATAGTTGTCTAGGTGCAAATAAATCAAATATGCCTCTTCCATGATGGAGTAATCAATGTAACCTCCAAAGAATCAAAGAACCCCCCCTAAAAAGATTTTTTGACACTTTATAAGTAGTGTGTGTACAATGGGCCACTTGTCAAAATGAAAAAAGTGGAATTCTGATTTTCCTTGTTGCTACTACCTTTTGAGGCCTAAATTTGGAACTAAGCACTATAGCTCAAAGATACAATAGTTCTAAAAAGAAATGAAAGCAATATAATGTAGACAAGGCCCTAGTTTTGAAAGTGATATTTCTGTCCACACAACCCTAGAATCTGACTATAGATCTAGAAAATAAACAAAAAATAATGCACTTTCAAAAAAATAGAACCTAAAAAGGTGAACAGATGTACCCGTACAGAGCATTTCAAGTTGCCAAATGCAGGATTATGTAGGTATAGTCACCAAAAGACACAATTTTTGAAACATCCTTGCACCAAAACTAGAAAAGAACACTAGCACTAGAAAGTTTAGGAAATTCTACTTAATTTTAAAAAAAATTGCACCTAAATCAGAGTACAAATGTCCAAGTTACGGGTTCGCAAAGTTAGGCTACCAAATTGAAAAGCAATCTAGAGAGAGGTCTGGCAGGAAAATTGCATGTTTAAATTTGATAGTAAAACAAACATCACTACAGTTGAAAATGGCCTAGGAATGATGGTTAGACGACTGCCAAATTTGTTCCTGTGAATTGCTAACATTAGCAAAAAAATCTGCACCCAGGTGTGGTGGCAGGTGACTTGGCTGTCCATATGGTACTAATACCATGTAAGAATTTTCCTTAGGGAAAAATTCACCCATGAACTAAAAACATAAATTAGAGCACGACTGTAGACCAAAAATGGATATGATCAATTAATCAGAGTATGTCCTAATACATTGCTCTATTTAGTATACACAAACACACTAGGAGTGCCTGTATATAAAGGCCTCTCAAGAAGCACCTAGAATGTCTCTAGAAAGAACCAGGAGATAAGATAAGCATCATGACAAATAAGCACATGCTTTATCGATCATTCTAGTTGAGTGGATAAGAATGACAAGGTTGTAGACACCATGTGCTTAATTAGTGTGCTAACTCCTATGTCATAGACACCATGTGCATAAAAGAGGTGTGAACTACTATGTTGTCAACATGAAAACTCACAAGAGTACACATACTCCTAGGTGGCTAATAAATAAATCAATAAAAAATATGCATTAACCTAAGTAAACTTAAGCAAGTGTAAATAGTAAATACTTATTTACACCAATAGTTAGTCCACTTTTTCCTAAACAAAGAAAACATACATAACACAGTATTTGTTACTCAAAAACCCTCCAAGGTGAAAGTAAAATTGGGGTGGGGATGACACCCACAAATCTTCACTATTGCAGTAACAAAGTTAACTAGTTAAGCGTACAATGTTTGACCATAATATATGATCTACTCTATAAGGAGTTTTTCATTTTAAAGACTTAAGAAACCATTAGGTTTCACCTTGTTAGAGGATTTGACACTTATAAATAAGTAAAGAATCTATTAGGAGATTTAAAAGATCTGTTAAGATCACTTTGTTAAGAGATTTACCCCGATTCGAGTCTATTAAAATTGAATCACTGCCTGACTCTCAATTTTTTCTGTAAGCTAATTTTGAGTCTTCTCCTTTCTAACTGATCCTCTCCTATGATTTAATACTCTTGTCTTTCCCTTCCACTTTCACTACTTATGAATAGGTCACTTATTCTATTAGATGATAACAAAACCATTGAATTAATTCTAATATTCTCCTCTCTAATATTCACACACACACACACACAAACACACACATGATCACTTTAAAAAAAAAAAAAAATTTTATTTTTTGAAAAAATCCTTGATGACATCATCATTAATTAATTAATTAATTAATTAATTAATTTTTATGCCATTAAATCCCTTTATCTTAATTAAAAATATTTAATTAAGGAATCCCTCCCAAAAATGTTTAAATCTTATTTAAACATTATTTCCTTATTTATTAATTATTTAATTAATAAATTGACCAAAAATCCAAAATAAATAAAAAATTTATTTTTTGCCCAAAACTTGGCCAATTTCCTTAAGACCACTAAACTCTTCCAAAATCTTCTAATCCTTCTTTAATTTCGATTAAAGGCTAATCTCATCATTTCCTACCCCTAATCCCAACTCAAAATATTTAATCAAGATTAAATATTAATCCTCATGTTTATTAAAAATATTTTAATAAATATCTCCTCAACCCAAACCCTTGAAATAAATAAAACTTTATTTATTTCCTAAAAATCTAATTTATCCTCATCCTAGGAAGTTCTAGACTCTTCTAGAAAGTCTTCATCCTCATCCAAAGCCTAGACTCTTCTAGAAGATGTCTTTAACCCTAATCCTAATCCCTTCCCAACCTTGTCACATTCCCTAAACATGGGTTAAGAATTACTAACCCAAGCCAAAGTTAACAAATATCTCCTCCTTCACCCACCCTCATTAAATGCCATCCACTTGCCTATCCCTAAGCTAATCCTAAACCATCCTAATCCATCCTCTAATCATTTGCACAATCCTAAGCAAGCTTAAAACCCTCCTAATCAAGTCTAAGTCGAAATTGCTCTCATCACCCTCAAAATATCTCAACCATAAAACTTTATGAAGCCCACTAGGCCATAAATGACTCTTCCAAGCCCTTTTATTGCTCTTACAAGCCATTATGAGGGTCTTTATGAAGATTTTATCCCTTGAGCCTCTTTTGTTGACTCATCCTTCCCCTTTCCTCCATCCTCTCACCATGTGACATGTGTCACTCCTTGATTGGCTGTAAGAAAGAACAATCCATGTGCTCTCCTCTCATGCAATCTGAGCCCTCCATGAGCTTTTTCCCATCCTTGCATCTTAGCCCTCAATCCCTCAAGCCTCTTGCCTATAAATTGGATCCTTCCCCTTTGCAAAATAACACAATCCATGAAGTAAAGTTATAATGCTATTTTGAGAGCCAAATCCATACTAAAGCCATCTATCCACACCAAAAATCCACAATCATCCATTGAAGCCTTTGGAAGCATATTGAGCATACATCCTATCCATTTAGATAAAGCTACTCAACAAGAGAGCTTCTTATTGAGAGAGTCCATTAATGGCTCATATTCTCAATTCAGAGCTCATCTTAGTCTATCTTGAAGTTTATGAATTTTGTTTAGTTTGTAGAAGCTTTATTTAAATTTGGTTTCTATTAGCATACTAACATTGCTCATATACATTTTGGCACGCCCGGTGGGACCCCGCATGGGTCATCTTCATTAGCTTTTTTAGTCAAGTTTTGTATGTCATTTGCTAATTTTGGCTAATTTTGCTTGTTTTTGTGATTGGTAGGATTGTATAAATTGGTTTTGTAGGTCCACATGAGCATGAAGAAGAGAAAGGAACTCATAGTCTATCTCATAGTATTTGCAGATTTTTCAAGCTTATAGGTGGACAAAGCACTTGGAATTCTTCTTCCTCTTCTTGTCTATATTCTTCTTATTCCATCTACTTCTTCTTCTTCTTCTTGTGGGAGATCTTGGCCATTTTTATTTTTTTAAGGAAGCAAAATCATACACACTTCTTTTTAGTGCTTAAAATGAACCCCCAAATCATACTTAAATCCATTAAAAAATTAAAAATTTGCAAAAAAGAAAAAATCTTTTAACAAGTGAAACTAAACCAATCCAATCATTTTCATCCTTGCAACATCAAGGTTTTAGATGCATTCATGCAAAGTTAAGAACACTTCATTTTTGGAAATTTAAAAAGAACTTCAAGTTTCCATTTCAAAAGGTTCAAAATCAACACTAAGTGCACACTAAAATCTAAATCAAACTCAAAGCATCAATCAAGGATAAAATGAACCTCATTTGAAAATATTTTAAAGTTCTTTTAAAAATATCATGAAAACTAAGAGTCCTAAAACTTTTGTTATTTGTTCCAAACAAATGTCTTGTTGCAAAATCTTGAATGTTTCTTAGGTTTTTCATGCATCAAAACAATCTAGGAATATCATTTTTGAGCTTAAAACATGCAAACTAGAACACAAAATTTTGAATGAAAAGCAAAGTCCAAAGAGTCATTTTCACTTTTGAGTCCAAAAAAATCTTGAATGATCTAAGGTTAAAACAAAGCACTTCAAAGTTCTTAAAACAACACACAAAATCTCAATCTTGAATGCTCAAAGGAAAAAACTTGAATGTTTAATCACTTGTCTTTGAATGCATGTTGCTAAAATCACTCTTGAGTGCCATGGATTAAAATCAAAATTTGTTTTTTTATGAATGCATGATTAAAACAACAAATCCAATCTTGAATGCCATAGATCAAATAATCATCTTTTGGAGCATAAAAAGAATCTACATTTTTGTAATCTTTTAAGTTATAAAAACAAATAAAAATGCTTTGAGTGAGTTTTTCGTTGGACTCACCCTCTTTAATCTCCCATCAATTTAACCATTGGTTGCAATCTTAGTGCCATCTATGGGGATGGGTCCACCTAAGAGGGTGTTAAGTGCTCCACGCAAATCAAACTCCACTCACTTGAGTTTTTAGTGGTTTTTCTAAGTTAGAAAATTCCTTGAATGCGCATTAATCTCGCTCACACTTCATTTGGGCATAAAAATTGGACAAATCTTGACGTGGAGGGCCTCCGGGCGCATGCTTGAAATTGAATCTCACACACCTTTGTTTTGGGCTTAAAATAAACTCACACTCAATCTTGAATGCCTTAAAGAAAAATCAATCGATACTTGACGTGGAGGGCCTCCGGGCGCACGGGTTTACCTTCTTGTTGACCCTAACTCTTCTTCTTGTTCGCATTCTTCGATCAATTTTATTTTTGTCGACGCTTCAAAGTTGGAATAAACATTGTATCTTAAACATGACAGCTTGCAAAGTCTAGATCAGAAAACTTAAGCGTCAGTTGGTAAAAGAACAAGCATGTTTTTTAGCCCAAGATCATCCAAGTCTTCTCTCCCCTTGTTGTCTTTTGAGGCCATCTTGGGTGCATAAGATTAGGATCCAAAATCTTGTCTTAGCTTTTTAGGAGGCCTGCTTGGGGATTTCATCACCCCTTGGGACGACCTCAACTCCAGCATTCTGGCGGAGTATAAAGATCGGGAGGTGAATCCAAAGACACCTCTCTTGGGATCAAAATTTTGTCACTCGGGCTAAGCCTCAAGGAACTTTATACCCTTGAGAAGTGAAAGAGGAGAAGTGGGTTACCACTCCTCTCGGCTGTGTGACATCTTTTTGGTTTCATCTACAGATTTGGGCCTCACGTACCTTGTGTATATCGAGGACTCCCTAGCTAAACCAAATTTCATCCTTGTAGAAAGCTTCCTAAGATGTTGGTGTGTTTGACGTGCTTGCTCAAAACTTTTGTCTGCTTGTTTGTTCATAGCTTTTGAATGAATTTTTGCCAACTTTGGTCAAAATCCCAAAAAAAAAAGAAGTAGAAATCTCCTAGCTCAAGGCATACTTAGCGTAGTCACTGCCTCATCAGAAAATCATCCAAGCTCCCCCGCCGCAACCGAATCTATCTAGTTCTTTGCCTTAGAACAATCCCAAATCCAAAGTCCATCCAAATCATCCCTCTAGTTAGCTAGCAACCCAATCCAAAATCACCCAAGCCTTTAAAGAGTTGTTGTCACTTTGCCAAAATTTGCTATGCAATCAATCTATCCTACCAATCAACCAATCTCACCAAGGTTATCCCTCTGACAGAGCATTGTCTAGGGTAATCTAGCTTTGTCACTTGCATCCCTCATCACCTTGAGCTAAAGGTTGGGATCCACAAGTGGTCAATCTCATGTCATGACCATAGGATCATTAGTCTATCCTCAAGTTGACACAGCCACCACCAAATCTAGCGCATAGGAAAGCAAAACTCTCACCTTTTGACAACATACCCTTGAAGTCTTCCATTCACAGGAAAGCCAAAAATCTCCAGCCAATCCTCCTTAGGTCTGTCATGCAACTTTGACTCTCCCTAGGAAATCTTTCATCAACCAATCCAAAATCTGTGCTTAATCCAAATCCAACCATGAGCTTTCGTGTTCATCCATATGCAAGACCCCATCCCCACCAAACTCATCATCAAAGCATGAAGTACCAATCCTATCATGATGTGTTTGGTCACATTGTCCTTGCTCCTGCCACCTCCTATTCCAATGATGATGAAAATCTTGTTGACTATGACGGGTATATTGAAAGCCTTAGAAACATTCCCCCAAGCATCCCCTAAAATCCAAGAGTTATTCCAAACTATCTAGTCATGCCATCTGATATTCCAGCTTCCCCTCCATCACCCCATCAACCAAGCTTCCAATCTTCCACCCCCATCACACTAGCTATTCCTGTCAATCCACCTCCACCTTTGACACATGAGTCTCCAAGGAATCTCCTAGAGGAAATACAAGAAAAGTTGCCTCCAACAGTCGATAAGCCATGTCATCTAATCCAACCATGTGAAGTAGTCAGTGATGAAGCTTCCCCATCTATAATATCACCTCCATCTCCCATAGCTATCATCCCCATACCATCCATCAAATTGTTTAAAATCCTTCCACTTCTCACAAGCATCAAAATCCCACCACCTGTCAAATCCCTCCAAATCCTATCCACATCACCTCCAAGAATTTCCCAAATCTCTTGTAATGACCCTTATGCATCCATCTTCTACTCACCCATCTCCACTACTGAATCTCCCATCTATCCATCTGCTACCTTTGAAGAATCCATCCCTTCACCTCCTATCGCACCATCCACTCCAAACCAATCCTATCAAGATCCTGCCCAAAAGCATGTTGACATCCCCCAAAGCATAAATGAAGATATCATCGTACCATGTCTTCCATCCATAGTGCAGTCATCATCTCATCCATCTCCAAAACCTCAAGCCATATCTCCTCCACTACAAGATATGTTGTCATCCCACCAGCTACATCAAGATCCTATCCTTCCATCTCCCCCACTCCATGCTTCCATCTTACCACCTATCCAAGCTATTCCACCATCTATAATCTACCCTCTTGGTTCACTTACATTCATCCACGGTGGCACTCTCTCAGCAGAAGAATTAAGAACAATATCTCCCCATTGCAATACACCTAATAAATCACTTCTACCATTTTTTGCAAGCAAAAAGTTTCCTCAGCTTGTTCAAATGCTCAATCGATGGCATTATCAAGGTCAAGGTTTAGGACCACAAGAGAAAGGAATCAAAGAGCCTATTATTGCACAAAAAAATCTAGGATTTCATGATTTTGGATATGTATCCAAAGGCTCACCATCTAAAGGTGTTGGTACACCACACCCCCAAACCAAGCCTATCTCCAAGCCCACCATGCCAGCCTCCCATCACTCCTTCAAGAAATCTTATGTCATCCCCCCTCCACCATCTTTGCAACCCAAAACAACCTACCATATCCCCCCTTCATCCGCTAAATCCATTTTGGGTCCCTATGTCCCAAAATCTACCATCCTCCATCCTCCTATCAGCCATCATAAAAATCCTATTCCATCCATTTCTATGCAAGATCAACAAAGGCACATATCAAAGCACATCATCCATCATCATCCCCCTACATGCTCTTTCATATCCTCTCCATCTCACAAAGCTTCTCCTAACCATCTTCCCAAAGCTTACCACAACAATGTAAATGCCAACTTCAAAATGCATAAAGCTAAAAATCCACATCCTAGGCAATCATATGTCTATTCTAAAAGACATACTCCAAAAAGGCAAAATCCAATCAAAGAATGCAAAACAATGCAACAGCCTATGAAAAGAAAATCCAAAACCATGTGGATCCCCAAGAAAAAAGTTGAAACCCAATGCATAATGGCATCCACCATTGCTAATCCCCCATCTAGTGACTCATGTCCCCCATCTCCTAACTCCATCTTGGGTGCCTATATCCCCAAGCACGCTTCCACAAATCCTCCATCACGCCCGCATCTACCATCTATCCCCCATATGCTCTTTTCACACCCATCCAAACATGTGCCAATGTTGCTCTTGCAAGTATCCCCATCTCATGCTCCTTTCCAACCTTTTCATCCCTCCATATCTTATCATCAATCCCATCTAATCCAATCTATTGCATAAATCACACATCCGGTGTACCAACAACTAGCAACAAAATTGAACATTCCAACAGCTAGTGAAAAATCCCAAAAAAGCCAAAATAGCTGAAGAAAGCCAAAATTATTCCAGCTAAGTCCAAAGTCAAAAAGTCAAAAAAAAAGTAAAGAAAAATAAAGCGTCCACTGGTGAAAACTTGGCAATTCAAGCGCCTTGGACAAGTACCATGATGAAAACTTTGCAAACAAGCGTCATGCGTAATCCTGCCATCCCTAGCTTAGCCTATCACCCTCATGCTTTTGGTCATCTCTTGACATCCAACTCCATCTTCCAATCTATCCACCTATCCTCCACCCTCCATCTTCCATCTCACACCATCCACTTATCTTATGCAACTTCGGCCAATCATCTCAGCTATCATCCATCTCCCTAGCCCTTTCAGCTTTTTCCATCGTAGCTTCAATCCTATCACATCCATCATAAGACCTCCTTCCGCATGTTATCTTCTGATTGGAGGCACTATATTCCTTGGAGATCTTGTCTTGTCCATCCTCCCTTGTCATTGGTATCTAGCTCTAGGCTATCCTCATGCAAACCCAATGTCATCTCTTTATATCCATCATAATCCTAGCTATCTACCATCCTATCCAGCCATCTCATCCTGCTCCTCTAGCTATCCTTGGTCACAAAATCTCTCATCATCATTGGATGCATCCTGCCAAATCCATATCTTTTGCTATCACCCCACCCTTAGCTTTCACATCTTGCACAACATTGAACCATCCCGCTATCCTATCATCCTGAGCTTTTGCCTGCTTGTAACTATCTTGGTCTGTTAGCTTGTACCATATCTTGATTAGCTCACTTGTAAATATCTTGGTCTGTCAGCTTGTACATCCTCTTTAGCTTAGTACCATTGCATCTATCCAGCGTTCGTGTCAGTTCGTCCTTGGTCAACATCTTGCACACATCGCACACTTTGGTTAGATATTCCAATGCATCCTTTAGCTAGATTTCCTATCACCAAAGTGTTATCTTTCTTAGTTCAGCTTGCCAGACGCATCACTCATCCAAATCCACCAGCTTAGGTGATCTCCGATAGGTCCTTGCAGGATATAGCTTTCCTCATGTCTAATCTTGGTCCGTTAGTACCTCGTCCTACCCATCTCGTTGGCAAACGGTTCTCTTTTGGATTTTCACTTTCTTTTGATTTGGGATCTTCCCTTTTGGGTCTTGAAGTATCTTTTTCAAGCAATCTCCTTGTTCCCTCCTCAAGGTTGCCACGATCTTCCATATCATGGTATGCTGCGAATGGGGCAATTAGAGTATAAGGTCTTGATTAGGTCTTTCGTTTGTTTTTCTTTTCTGCTTGTGGGTTCTCCAATGTCGTTTCCACGCTGCTTCCTCTAGGATTCATGTGTGATGTTGGGACAATCCTTGCGTGTTTGTTTTGAGTTAGTTTGTCAATCCTTTGGACGGTTGGTGAAAAGGCCTTGATGTTCTTGGTAACCTTGGCAATTAACCAACAGTCCTATAGCAAATCTAGTGCTCAACTACATGGTGGTACTTCTCTTTGAAGTATCCCCCCGCTCAAAAAGCTTCAATGGTTTTCCTTCATCTCCATTATCCCCCATTCATATCTAGCATCCGTCTCTCCTACCCTAGCTTATGCATCAGTATCTCTTTGAATCATTCCTCACCTTTAGCTTTACGGATCCACAATCCTAGTCTTAGGGATCCACCAATCCAAATCAATCCACCAAGCCTCATCTTTCGAGATCCACAATCCTAGTCCTAGGGATCTCCAAAACCCATCTTCCACCAATCTAACTCTTTGAAATCCTGTTGCATCAGCTTTATAATCCCCTCATCCATCTCCCTATCCTGGATTCCTTTTTATAGCACTTTGCTCCTTCATCCTCCACCTTCCCTAAAGTCTTAAGCTTGCTTCCTCTTGTGCATCTGATTCTCCTTTATCCTTCTCCCGTAGTGAGAGTTTGAGCTAACTAAACCTCTTCTCTTAAGCCAATCTGAGTCTTCTTGCTCATCTCAGATTCTTGTACTTTTCAAGAAGTCGTCGAGCCTCGCTTTCTCTCCCCGCCACCTTCTTGAGGGGGCATCTTGCAGTCCATTCTCTCCTCTTCTGCTCTAGCCTTGGGCATCTTATTTTCTTATCTTTGATGCCATGCCACTTGTGGCATCACATCAAAGAGGGGCAAAATTTAGACACCTAAAAATCCTTTAAAAAATAAAGTATTTTTATTTTTTGAAAAAATCCCTGATGACATCATCATTTATTAATTAATTATTTAATTAATTAATTAATTAATTTTTATGCCATTAAATCCCTTTATCTTAATTAAAAATATTTAATTAAGGAATCCCTCCCAAAAATGTTTAAATCTTATTTAAACATTATTTCCTTATTTATTAATTATTTAATTAATAAATTGACCAAAAATCCAAAATAAATAAAAAATTTATTTTTTGCCCAAAACTTGGCCAATTTCCTTAAGACCACTAACCTCTTCCAAAATCTTCTAATCCTTCTTTAATTTCGATTAAAGGCTAATCTCATCATTTCCTACCCCTAATCCCAACTCAAAATATTTAATCAAGATTAAATATTAATCCTCATGTTTATTAAAAATATTTTAATAAATATCTCCTCAACCCAAACCCTTGAAATAAATAAAACTTTATTTATTTCCTAAAAATCTAATTTATCCTCATCTTAGGAAGTTCTAGACTCTTCTAGAAAGTCTTCATCCTCATCCAAAGCCTAGACTCTTCTAGAATATGTCTTTAACCCTAATCCTAATCCCCTCCTAACCTTGTCACATTCCCTAAACATGGGTTAAGAATTACTAACCCAAGCCAAAGTTAACAAATATCTCCTCCTTCACCCACCCTCATTAAATGCCATCCACTTGCCTATCCCTAAGCTAATCCTAAACCATCCTAATCCATCCTCTAATCATTTGCACAATCCTAAGCAAGCTTAAAACCCTCCTAATCAAGTCTAAGTCGAAATTGCTCTCATCACCCTCAAAATATCTCAACCATAAAACTTTATGAAGCCCACTAGGCCATAAATGACTCTTCTAAGCCCTTTTATTGCTCTTACAAGCCATTATGAGGGTCTTTATGAAGATTTTATCCCTTGAGCCTCTTTTGTTGACTCATCCTTCCCCTTTCCTCCATCCTCTCACTATGTGACATGTGTCACTCCTTTATTGGTTGTAAGGAAGAACAATCCATGTGCTCTCCTCTCATGCAATCTGAGCCCTCCATGAGCTTTTTCCCATCCTTGCATCTTAGCCCTCAATCCCTCAAGCTTCTTGCCTATAAATTGGATCCTTCCCCTTTGCAAAATAACACAATCCATGAAGTAAAGTTATAATGCTATTTTGAGAGCCAAATCCATACTAAAGCCATCTATCCACACCAAAAATCCACAATCATCCATTGAAGCCTTTGGAAGCATATTGAGCATACATCCTATCCATTTAGATAAAGCTACTCAACAAGAGAGCTTCTTATTGAGAGAGTCCATTAATGACTCATATTCTCAATTTAGAGCTCATCTTAGTCTATCTTGAAGTTTATGAATTTTTTTTAGTTTGTAGAAGCTTTATTTAAATTTGGTTTCTATTAGCATACTAACATTGCTCATATACATTATGTAACAACCTCAACAAGTATTAAATATTCTATAACAACCTCTTCAAAACTTAACTAATCCTTCCAAGTTGGCCTCATAATCATTTTTCCTAAAACTTTGTTCTATTCTTGACTTTTATGTAGACTCTACATTGCTCGATCTCTATCTTTACTAGTTCTCGACATTTCTATTTCTCAAAATTTATTAACTTCCTGATGCTTGGCACATAATGTGCTTGGTACATACTATTTCACTCAATACTTATATACTTGAAATTTCACTCGATTGTTGATGACATGCTTGGTCATTGAATAAGCTCATTTCATACAAAAAATTGCTTTGTGACCATACTTACTCAACTTCTATAGAATTAATTAGTAGATACTATCTTATGTACATGAATTGACCTATGTAGATTATCTCAGTCGTAATGATTATCTGAGTCTGCCTTGTAAATAACTAAGTGATTGACACTAATAGACAACATTGGTTAGAGATACCAACAATTCTATGCCACCTAGAAAGGTTCTAGATACTCAAACTTAATACCTAGGGTTGATAGACCCTAACAATACATATATAGTCATCCAAATACACATTTGACATCTATTTTGGAAGTTTTGGTTGGCCCAACTTTAGAAGGTCATAATTCTTGAACCGCTACTCCGATTGACTATTATAACCACTTTTTAGAAATCTTAACTTTTGATCTATAGGATTGGATTGGCGCAAGTGCCCATGCATAAATATTTTGGGCCTTTTCCAAGCACATTTAGGCCTCCAATGGTGAGCTTTAAGTTTATATACCAAAATTAAAAAAAAACAAATCCACAAAAAATCCATGAATACACATGATATGGAACTAAGCCTCAACTAGTATGATGATATATCCAAGATGAATATCCACCTCTGAAATTAGGACATTCTGAGCTCATATGAATGATTTACTAAGTAGCAAGCCTTCACAGACAACAACTCTGCATTAAGACAACCCTTATTCAAACAAATAAAAATAATTTTTTTTGGCTAATGCAATATTGCTCTAATACCCAAAATACTTGTATATCATCAAGTTTACCATTCATAATGTAGATTTCACATCCATCTAATGTAGCTTGAAATTATTTTAGGCTAAATATGCAATTAAAGCTCTAACTCCTTCCAATCTTGCCACAAGAGCAAAAATTTCTCCATAGTCAACTCCTTGAGCATATCCTTTGCATACTAGTCTTTCTTTATTCCTTGTAACTTCACTAATTTCATTTAGCTTATTCTTGAAGACTCATTTTATTCCAATAACATTTTTGTCTTTTGGTCTTGGTACTAGGGTCCAAGTATTATTCTTCTCAATTTGTTCAATTTTTTCATTCATTGCCTAGATCCAATCTCCATTGTCTAGAGCATTCTTCACTAGTTTGGGATCAAATTCACAAAGCAAGCATGTATCATCTCTGAGTTTCTTTTTTTTTTCATAATGCCATATTTTACATCTCCAATGATTTTTTTAGGTTAATGATATCTTCTTACATAATTAGCTAGCAAACGTGGTCTCCTCTGTTCTTCAATAGGTTCATCTTGAAAAATAATCTCAAGTTCATTATTTCTTTCTTGTTTAGGTTCTGGTCTAGGTTCAATATACTCAGCATTGTCTATCTGATGTTTAACATTTCTTTTCTATGACTCAACATCTTTAGCCTATTGCTTGGCACCAACTATCTACTACTCAACAACTTGATGTTGCACTACGTCATTTCCCATGTTCTTTGAAACTGCAACTTGATTTTCTTGTTTAGTAGGAGTGTTGGGAGCACCGTTGTCCACATATATGAATGTACTATAATCTTTAGGCTCTTCTTTACGTTCAATATCATTTCTTTCTGCAAATTCATCAACTTTCACATTTTCACTTTTCACAACTTTGTTAGTGTTAGATTTTAAGAATTTGTAAGCTTTACTTTTGGTGGAATATCCTAGGAGTATACCTTCATCACTCTTTGCATCAAGTTTTCCATTCCTATTATCTTTGAATATATAGCATTTGATTCCAAATATTTTGAAATATTTCACATTAGGAGCATATCCATACCATAGTTCAAAAGGTGTAGCATTTGTACCTTTCTTGACTTGTACTCTATTCAGGGTATATAAAGTAGTACTGATAGCTTCTCTCCAATACTTTTGTGATACATTCTTCTCCATCATCAATGTTCTTGCACAACCTATCACATTCTAAGGAGGGGTCCTTGGTGTTGGCATCTGTCTTTTAATTCCTCTATCATTGTAGAATGTATTGAACTCTTTGGAAATGAATTCCCCACCTTTGTTAGATCTCAAACACTTCTGACTCTTTCCTATTTCTTTTTCAACTTTGGCCAAATACCACTTAAATAACTCAAAAGCATTAGATTTTTATTTAAGAAACATCACAACCATCATCCTAGAATAGTTATCAACAAATATAATGAAATACTTATCTCCACAATAGCATCAAACATTAATGGGTCCACATAGGGCAATATGAACCAATTCCAAGATATCTCTTGATGTATATGTTTTTCTCTTGAAACTAGACTTGGTTATTTTTCCCAATTGACATTGTTTACACATAACATTTTTAGACTTCTTTATCTTTGGAAAACCTCTTACTTTCTTCATTTTACTAATGTTCACTAAATTGTCAAAATTCACATGACATAACCTTTTGTGCCATGACCAAACATCTTCTTGTTGTGCAAACAAACATGTGTCATTAGATAATCTAGATATATAGAACAAGTTACTTCTTGTCTCATCACCACTTCTAATTATCTTACCATTAGTATCATATATCTTTGCCTTTCTATGATGGAATTCAATTTTGTATCCTAATTTTTTCAACTATGAAACACTCAAAAAAATATAGTTAATTACTTTCACCTAGTAAAAATTGTTACTCTTGATTTTCATGTTAGTTAATTCAATTGTACCTTTACCTTTCACCAACACATGGAATATCATTACCATATTTAACACATCCACCTTTGTATGGTCCAATGTCCTCAAATTTGTTTCTATCACTAGCCATATGATTAGAGCATCCAATATCAATTATCCATTTGTCACTTTTCTTCATATACAAGATTAATGCACTTTTCTCATCTTCATCTGAATCTTCTTTCATAAAAACATAGAAAACTTCATCCTCATTATTTTTAGTTTTAGTTTAATCTTCAAAAATATAGAAATATTTCTTACCTTTGTCATCCTTGTTCTTCTTCTAGTCTTGGTTTTCTCTCCTTCCTTTGTACTTTCTTTCTTTTCTCTCATCCTTGTCTTCTTTGTCAGGACATCTAGCAGCAATATGACTAACTTTTTTGCATGAAAAAAAGAAGGTAATTTACCTTTGTATTTACATCTACCTCTTCCAAATATTTTTCAATAAGAACTTCAAGTTCATCAAGCTCATCATCAAAACTATTACTATCACTATTCACATGTTTACCTTTTCTTTTGTTAAGAGCCAAATGTGACTTAAAAATATATTCAATAGTAATAGGTGTGTAGTTATCAAAGTTAGGCATCTCAAAAGTAGTAAGTCTACCAATTACACCTTCTAAAGTCCAATTGTTACCTAGATTACATCTTAGTTCTTATATTGCAGAAACTCTAATGACATATATAGGAAGTAGAGTCCTCAATACCTTGCTTATCATTGTTTCATCTTCAATTGTCCCATTTTCTCCTTGAATAACATTGACAACTTCCTTGATTCTTGTATAATATTATACTATTTTCTCACCTTCCATCATTCTCATGTCATCAAATTTTCCTCTCAGGATCTCTAATTTGGCTCTCAAGACATTTTCATCTCCTCCATATATGGTTTTCAATTTGTCCCACATCTATTTTTCACTGTCACATTCTTTTATATCATCAAACTCAACATAGCTTAAGGAAAAAGTAATCTCCAACATTGCCTGATCATTTTCTTACTTTTCTTTCAATTGTTGAGTAGTTAGAGGAACAATGGATATATTCACATATTCATTGTCCAAAAAGTTTATAACATCATTGATAGTTTCTATATGTAGCCTCATAAATGTTTTCCATGCAGGAAAGTTCTCCTTGTTTAGCTTTGATACCTCTCTTTTGTGAGTCATAATCTTTAGCTTTAAGTACCTTCAAACTTGTCTTTATAAGCACTGTTATTTGATACCAATTGTTAGAATGTTAAGAATAACTAGGGGGGGGCCTCAAGGTCCATACGTACCACTTGAACAATCAAACATTAAACATTTACTGTCTTGCTTATCTTGCTATAGCTCGATCTCTACTATATGTTGATAAAAATGATTAGTATTTTACTATCCTAAGATAACAAACTTGTTGAATGTAAAACACCACAAAAAATTCTACAAAAGTTTGACACTAGGCTTTAACGTAGAAATCCAATTTGGGAAAAACCACCAACAACATGTCACAACTTTTTCACTCTTTTGAAGTGATCTTTGTTAGGAACCAACCTTGTTAAATGTTACAATACACACTATTAAATGTAACCTAGTTAGAGGAATTAATCACCTTGCTAGGAGTGGCCTCATCAAATGACTTTGATCATTCCATTTAGAATCTCACCTTGCTAAAGGATTTACATAGGCTATTAAGTCCTTCAATGACTGTTAGGTCAACCTTTGATTAAAAGAATTTCAATACAAATTGTTTACAGTGATTAGAAAGAAAATAGTAGGATTTTATCTGTATGATTACAAATCACTTTGCAGTTTTAGATCACTGTTTGGTTCATGTGATGATTTACTGATAAGCCTTCCTTGTCATCTTTTTCTCTGATTTTCTTGGCAATCCTTCAAGCAATCACTCTTCTCTTCACAAAAAAATTAAGCTACACACTCTTAAAGTTCATCTCTGTACCTCATTAAATAGCTAATAATGGTCTTTCACCATTTTCAAGATCACCTTAGATCTTAGGGTTTACGATTTGATCCAACAGATTAATCTTATCTTAGGGTTTATGATTGATCCAACAAGATCACCTTGAATTAAATGATCCAACTCATTAATCTTATCTCCAACATGGTTTTCATATCCCAAGAAATGAAATAAGTCAGCTGGAAATCATGATTTCTCATACACATTCAAAATGTTGTCACTCAGACATTACTAAGTTCTAACACTCAATCATCACCGAGTTGCTCAGTCACTATAGAACTCTTGGTTTGGCATCAACTAGCTTGCTCAGTCGATACTAATGCTCAACTATCACAAAATTTTCTCAACTTGTACTATGGCTCGATTGACACTAGCATCACTCAAAATTCCTTAATCTTTTACTCTATTACTTAGTCAAGATTTAGATCAATGACATATCTTGAATTATATTGTAAAGACTTGAGCATCAACATGATATCAACAATCACTTTGTCTTATCAAAGTCTAACTAATCAAATGTCCATTGTAGATTCCTTTTCATAATTCAACATTTTCTCTAGGTGCTTTTGTTATGACCAAATTATCAAATCCTCTTCATTAATCAAATAAATATGACATTATTATTAGATAGCAACATGTCTCATCAGAAGATTTGACATCAATGAAAAAACAACAACTGTTCCAATTGTAGTTTCCAACAATGATATGTAGAGTACATTTCAAAATATATATATTTATAAATGTGAAGATATTTCAAAACTATTATAAAGTTTTTAATATTAGAGGCAATAAAACAAAGGTGTTGTTCCTATAGAAGAAAGTCCAGAGTGTGATAGTCAACTAATTTACATTGTTAGTATATTAAAAAAAAAAACTAAGTATAAAAGATATTCACAATAACTTCCATATGGCACAATCAACATACTAAATTTTCTACTATAACTACCTTCTCTATTACCATCAACATTCTTTATACTAAACAAGCTACTTGTAACATAATTAACCATATTAAGTAGAGTGCTAGTAAAAGTCTTCAGGAAACGCCACATAGGGCCTAAGTCAACATCAACAACTAGAGTAAAACATAGTAGTATCAATGATATAAGAATTCAAAAGAAGGACATACATGTGACTATTAGAAATAATGTAAAAAATATTCCTCTTGCATATCTTTGTAAGCATCATCCTTATCTAGAATCCTATTAGAAACTTAAAAGGTTCCTTGTAATTACCATCATCATTATTATTTTAATTTATCATGTCCTTTTGCATCAAATATTGGGTGGTGACCATATGCATTACCTTCAACAAAAAATGAGAGTCATCTTTATGTTTTTTAATCTATATCCTCCATATGCTTTAAATTAATTCTATCTATCTCCTCCTAAATAGCTTCACATTTATCACACTTCACATCAATAGGTAACTTACCCCTATCTATAGTGGGTGACAAGATTATTCCCTCAACAACTACGTTTTAAGAAAAACTCAAAGACATGGTTTTAAGGTTCTCCGAGACATGAGAATTACTAGCATGAACATAGTTGACCTCCTTTATACTCATTTTTTCCTATTTATAATTATTTTTCTCTCCCCTCCATTTGAGTCCAACTCCTTCTTCAAGTTTGTAGCCTTCTTGACAGGTTTTAATTGCCACCTTGGATGGTCAATGGGATGTTTTTGTTTCTTTTATTTTCCCTTAGTATTAGAGTCAATGTGTTGGATATTAAACTTGTATTTTTGGGTGGCTTTGGATTTTAACTTAAGGATAGGGTTTTTCATTTAAATTCTTAATAGTAATAGTGATGGAAGAGGTATCTAAAGGACCTTAAAAGGTATTGAGGGAAAGATTTTTAATGCATTTCTTTTTTCTCAACTACGCTAGTTCATGATATTGGTTGTTAGAATGGTTGAAAATGCATGGAATTTCAAAAATAGTAAGTCTTGGGGGGCAACAAGTGAGATGAAAGTATTACATCTTTAAGGTCAAGCCTTGATGGAGAATAGTGGGTTTCTTTTCCTATCTTTTAGATACCATAGCTTCCTTAACATTAAATCCAAGGGAATGAAGCAAAAAACACAAGATTAAAATAGAATCATGGTTTCTAAAATGATTCAATTTTTTTTTAATGTTATAGTAATAAAAAACCTTGAAATTCCCCATAAGGATTAAACATTTCAAGATCATAGTACACACCTTATCCCAGGGTTAAGGTAGCTACTTCCTATCATCACCTTTGTTTGCTTGATAGGTTGGTCACCCTCTCAAATGAATTGGTTGAGGTTGTGACATTAAAAATCCTATTTATTTTTTCCATTTCTAGATCATAGTCAAGAGAGTTGTGGATTTTACAATTACCTCCTTATCCACTTCAATTGAAAGTCCCTTGATAGTCACTCTTCTCTCCACTGAAGAGGCAACAAATTGCATAGAAAGACTTTCATAAAACCTTTTCATATAATCTATAAACTATACAACTCCCTATTCTTTGCAAATGTACCATTATTTTGGCATTATTTTTTAAAACTTTATGCTTGTCTGGTTCAAGATGAACTCTATCTCCATCTATATTGTCATAGACTAGAGATGAAGTATTGTTGAGTTGCAAAAATTTCAAATAGAAACCAACAAAGGAAAAAAGAACAAAACCCAAGATGAATGAATTAAATTAAAGTTTTCATAAAATTTTTTGCCACACTTGACTTCCAACTCATAAATTCCATCTCTCACATGAAAAAGGTATGTCATCAATACATGAGCATAATGTAAATATAAGGTTTAGATAGGTTGTGTAATCTTACATAATCCTTTGAGAAGATATCATTATTAATGTCACAATCACCAAGGATGAGGCCATTAAAATTAATAAAATCTATTGCTAGCCACATAAATTTATCATTGGAGAATAACGGGCCATGTTGGGTAGGTAAGTATATGATGCAGGAGCATCCTAGGTTGATTGGTTATCTTGCTTAGTTTAGAGTGGATGCACTCGGTGACTTCCTTGAACCTGCTTAGTAATTGTTATTGTAGTTGGCTTAGTCAATTCTATTTAGGGGAAAAAGGGAGACATTTTAATGGGGTTGTAGTTTTATGCTTATCTCGGCTACTAACCCATTCAAATATATATGTGAAGGAAAGAAGGGATTTCCAAATATGTTTCTATTTATAATCCAAATTAGATTAGCTAGAACCCAAGGGAAGAATGGCATCAATACTAAATTCAAATTATAAGGAGGAATGCAATAAAATAAAATATACTCTTTGGCCCTTATAGGATAATGGGTATATAAAATTGAACCAATTTATTATATAATGTAGATCTAAATGCTATGTGTATACAATCAACCCAATTTAGATATAGATCTAGGGTAAAGATATGAAATAAAACAAAATGTAAAAGATACACCTTGAAATATGTAGAATAAGATGTATTTTATCTCAAAAAGTCATGGATATGAGCCTCTTTTAAATATCCAATTGCAAATCTTGAAATGAATGCATGAAAGGAACAAAACCCAAAAAGCATTCAACAAAAAGGCAAATAGGACTAGGTTGACCTATAGGAAGGATGTCTTGTGAAATAGTTGAGATAGTCCAATGAAACCATAACAAAATTCTTCAGAAAGCTCCTATAAATTTATTTCTAGATCTACATGTGAAATCCTTTTATCTTTCTTCTACACACAAAAATGAAGGGGTTTTTTTGTTGGATTGGACGAGGGCTTGCCTTGGGAAAGCCCTAGGTTAAGGAATTAACTGTGAATTAAAATATAGTTAATTAAGGAAATATTTGCATGTAGTAGATATGAATAATATAAAATGAAAGATACAATTACCTCTGAAAATGAAATTTCATTTTTTATGTGATCAAGTATGTAAATGTAATAACCTTGACTCAAAGAAACCATAAGGAAAGAAAAGAAGCCGAAACCTCATGAGTAGGAATGTATATGACTTGTCATAGAATAATGATGGAAGAGCTTGAATGGATTAGAGTTATGGATCTTCTACTTAGAGCCAAACTCCACTACCACCTTGAAGGAAGAAGCTTGATGCAAGAAGGAGATGCTTGGACTTGAATGCTTGAAGATGCTTGCTTGAAGAAGAATGCCTTGATTGCTTGCTTTCTTATGAATCTCTTGCAAAGATAAGCTAACTTGAGAATGAGATATGAAAATGAATCCCAAAACCTCCTTTTATAGTAGTTTTTGGGTGGGAAAATAACTTAGGCTGATTGGGGAGTTAATTAAATAAATTAGAAAAACTGAGGACTTTTAGGTCCTGAACCCCAAAACCACAGGGACTAGGTCAACCTGGTTGAGTTATTACTAGGGCAGGGGATAGGTAGACCTTAGAAAGGTTTAGAAGGAGGTTTAGGTGAAATAGAAAGATAGTAGAGTGATTAGAAGATATGGTCAAAAGGGTAGAAAAGTGACACCTAGAAGACCGTGTTGAAAAATGAGAGATGATAAAGAATAATGAAATGGAAAGGGAGAAGAGAAAAAGAGTTTGAAACCATGCAAAGAAGGGCTAAAATGTCTTAAAATTAAGTGCATCCATTTTAAGACAGTACATTTAGCCCCCACTTTAGCGAGAGTGTGAGGAAAGCCACACTCTTGGTAAAGGAAGGAGAGAAGAAAGACAATGTCACATTGGGGTAGAGCATCACTAAGGTTAAGGACATAAGCCCCCAAACATAGGATCCTAACTCTATTCCCATGCATAAGAGCATGAATACAAAGCAAAAGCAAAAACAAAGGAAAACCAAAGGAGTAAAACCATAATCAACTATTGAAAGAGACCCTAGGTAAAGAAATGCCTCATCCATTAATATCATATTTTGTAAGAAATTATGAGGAATAAGAGATCACATAGGAAAGACAAGAGCACCAAAAGGACCGTGTCCCTCATGATCCTATCCCACCAACATGAAAGCATAAAGAGAGAGAGAAAGAGAGTGATTAGCTTGAGGTCGGTTTGAATGGTCTAATAGATTTGTGTGCTTGGTAGTCAATCCCAAAAACCAAAAACAAAAACTATGATCAAATAGTCTAGCTACTTTGTGTGTCTGATACAAAATCATATGCATCAGTCAGTGTCTTATGCATGCATGTTGTACCCCTCTTGTCCCAACATTAGTAGGGTTTTGAAGATAGTATAAGTACACTTGGACTAGCTTGGGAGATAAGGTTTCTTCTAGTACTCCTTGATTTAAGACCTTGACAAATTCATGCATATGTGAAACTATAAGATAACCTTGTATTGTAGACACTTAAAATTGTCTTAAACACTATATTAATTTATTAATATTTCTCTTGACATTGTAATTGATTATTAATTAATTAATTATATCTGTCGTATGTTGGATGCATGGATGCTGATGATATTCCTATGGGGGAGTATTGTAGAAACATGATTAGATCTTATCATGATGATATGTTACATTCATGATTGTGTTTGTCATTGATGTCAACATAGCAATTTTTTGTGTTATCTGACAGAAGAACAATAGAAAGATCAAGTTGGTACAGATAGATCTTCAAGTATTTTTAGTAGTGTGGTTAAAGGGAGATACTACTAAGTGTCTAGTATATGTAGCTAACCTAAAAAGCATAAGATAGTAAGTCTGGAAGAAGTTATGCAAGTTTTGGTGAAGACTATTCTGAGATAAAATTTACAAAAGGATGTTCTAGTAAACTTGTTATATCTCTTAGTAGAGTTGTTATTCTAAGAAGCTAAAGATAAAGACGTGAAGAAGACATTCTGGAGATGACTTGGCCAAGTTTTCTTTTCATAATGACATGTGTATAGAAAGATATTCAAGTTGCAAGGTAGAAGATCAATGTTATCACTAAGTGTAACATGTTCTTAATGTGGTCCTATAATAATTAATTGAGAAGATATAACAACCAACTCAAGGAATTGTTTTATGGATTTAGTATAAAGGAAGGACATTTTTTTTATCATGTATGGATGTATGTGGATAATTATAAGAAGCACAAGTGTGGAATGTGAAGATAAGTAGAGAAAAGTAGAAGTGAAGGAAACTTCATTGCCGACATTTTATTCTGTGATCCAAATTTTGATACTTGGATCCAAGGTTCATGATCTAGTCTACAAGGTTTGATAGTGATTGGTTCAGTTGACAAGATAGAGGAAATAAGTTAAAGTAAAGTTCAAACAATTATTCGACAAGGAATAGTTGAGAGATCAATTGGACAGTGAGTTTGGTGATCTTGCCCTAGAAGCTGTTTGGATAGTGGGTCCTTTTATCTTCTACAACTCCTAACAAGGTTGGAATCTTCTAACAAGAACTCAAAGTCTCCTAACAAGGACTCATATGTATAAATATTGTAATAGACTACTAACAGAGTCCATCCTCTAACAAGGAATATTTATATTAGTACATCATCTTGTGGGCATCATTCCCACCAGGGTTTTCCCTCTGATCAATGGTTTCCCTAATTAACATATTTGGTGTAATTGTATATGTGAATTTTTGTATGGTTGCTATTTGCTTTGGTTGAATGTTTAAGATTTTTTAAGGTTGATAAACATTTTAATTATTGGATAACTAATTCATCCCCCACCCCTCTCAGTTATCTCGGTGGACTATTATTTCTAACAATTGGTATCAAAGCATCAGGTCCTTGAAGATAAAGTTTAACAAATTTGGGAGATCCATGCCAAACATGTTCAGGAAAGATAGTCTGAAGTTTGATGGAACAAATTATGACAGTAGGAAAGAAAAGATGAAGACACATGTGCTATATATGGGTCAAGGATATTAGATCTTGATAAAATCACCAAAGACAATCATTACTAAGATTTATTTGGAAACTTATACCAAGGAAGAAAGATATCTTTTCATGTACAACATGAGAGCTAGAGAAGCACTATTGTCTACACTTCCTAAAATTGAATACAACCAGGTAAAGTTACTTGTTACCTCTTATTTGATTTGGAAAGGTTTGGAAAATAGTTTTGAAGTTGATGAACATTCTAAGAAATTGAGGCTACAAAGTTGGATTTGTGCATCCCAAGATGCTAAAATGATGGAAGATGAATCTATAAGAACATATATAGGCAGAATATCAAAAATTATTGTAGGTATCTAATCTCAAGGAGGAACCAAAGAGGATGATGAGGTTATATGGAAGATATTGAAGAGATTAACACTACCATTTAAGCCAATATTTCAAATGATATAGTTGTTGATATCTTGTACCAAAGATTTCAAGAAGGAAACATTACATGGAAGACTTGAATCGATTGAGAATGAGCTTAGACAGTTTGGAGAATTGACCAAAAAAGAAACAACTTTTAGTGCCTTGAATGTTCGACCTAGTTTATCAAGGAGCACAAGTACTAAAGCAGACTTTGCTAGCAATAGAAGATTTGATGAGGATAGAAAGATTGAAGAAGGAATAGCCCTTTTGATAAGAAGAGAAAAGGATGGTAAGAACATCTTTAAATGTTGGACTTGTAATGAATTTAGTCATTATGCATCTAAGTTTCCTAAAAGAGAGGAAAAATATAAAGGTAATTTCAAACTGAGAAGAGATCAAGAATGTTTGTATGTGAATGAAGAAGATGATTTGGATGAAAAAGAAATAAGTGCTACTGATGATGAAATTGGATTTGTAGCTATTAAAGAAGAATTACAGAGAAAATGGCTTTGGTATCATAGGTTGAAGAGAAATTTGATTGGATAATTGATAGTGGTTGTTCACATCATATGACTGGTGATATAAACAAGTTTGTTGACTTCAAGAGTCATGATTGAGGCATTGTTAGAGTTGGAAAAAATGCAACATGCCAAGTTAGAGGTATTGGATCTATAACTCTAGATGGTAAAACTAACACTAAGGATGTATATTTTTTTGATGCTTTGAAGCAAAATCTTTTGAGTGTTGGACAACTAGTGGATAAAGGTTATTAGTTGCAGTTCATAGAGAAGACATGCATGATCAGAGATAAAGATGGAAAGGCAATTGGAACAAGAATTGGATCTAGCAGTAATGTGTTTTAGTTGAACCCACTAAAATGACATGTTTGGTTGCAAAGGAAGATGACAGTTGGTTATGGCATAAGAGATATTGTCATATAAACTTTGAAAATATTGTGAAGACTAGTTGTATGTTTGCAATTAGAGATTCTCCTAAGATTGTAAAGTTTACTAACACAATTTGCAAGGAGTGTGTTTTGGCAAAGCATAACATAACTTACTTTCCCAACAAGAAGTTTACTACTAGAAAAAAATTAAAGATTGTACATACATATCCTAGCAGTCCTATGAAGACTAAAAGATTCTATGGTGAAAGGTATTTCATGATTTTAGTTGATGATTTTTCTAGAATGATGTGGGTTGCATTTCTTAAAGAAAAATCTGAGGCATTTGATAAGTTCAAGATATTCAAGAATAGACTTGAGAATAAATTAGGTATGATGATTAAATGTTTAAGATCAGATAGAGGAGGAGAGTTTACTTCAAATGAGTTTAACATCTTTTGTGAACTTAATGGAATCAAAAGACAGTTATTAGCTCCGAGGACTATTGAAAAGAATGGTATAGAAGAGAGAAGAAACATGTTAGTAATAGAAGCAACAAGAGCTATGTTAGCTATGAATGACATATCCAAGATATTTTGGAGAGAAGCTATGAATATAGAAGTCCACACTATGAACAGAGTGCAAGTTAGGAAAGACACAAACATGATCCCTTATGAATTGTGGTTTGGTCACTCACCTACAGTTAAGTATTTTAGAATTTTTGGCAGTAAGTGTTATATCAAAACAAATGATGATATTGGTAAGTTTGATGCTAGAACTGATGAAGGTATATTTCCTGGTTATTTATTGAAAAGCAAGGCTTATAGATGTTATAATATGAGAAGTAAGACTATTATGGAAAATGTAAATGTAAGAGTTGATGAGAAATTTAGGATACAAGAAAGAGTAGTTGATTACAATTCATATGATAATGTTGTTACTAAATCAAGGAATGATGAAGTATTCTTTAAGACTAACAATGATTTGCAAAATGAAGGAGAGTCAAGAGCTGAGATAACACCTCCTACTTTGGGTAAGAATATGACAATGAATCATCCACCCGAGCAGATCATCAGAAGCAAAGATAAAGGTGTGAATGACAAGAAGTAGAATCAATGAAGAACTATGTTTGATATCTCAAGTTGAACCTAATAATGCAGATGAAGAATATAAAGAAGACTACTAGAAGCAAGCTATGAAAGAGGAATTGGATCTAATAATAAAGAATGAAACATGGGAATTGGTCCCCAGACTTGTAGATACGAATGTGATAGGAACTAAATGGGTATTCAGAAACAAGATGAATGAACAAGGAAAAGATGTAAGAAACAAGGCAATATAAGGTTACTTATAGCAAGAAGGAATAGACTATGATGAAACCTTGCTCCTGTGGCAAGAATAGAAGTGGTAAGGTTATTCTTAGCCTATGTAGCACATAAGAAATTCAAAGTATATCAAATGGATGTTAAGTCAACATTTTTGAATGGAGAACTTGAAGAAGAGGTATACATAGAACAACCTAAAGGTTATCCTTTGACAGATGACAAGGACATAGTATGTAGATTGAAGAAAGCATTGTGTGGATTGAGGCAAGCACCTAGAACTTGATACACAAGGTTGGACAAGCATTTTGATAAAACTTGGATATAGCAAAGTTATGACATATAGTAATCTCTTTCAAAAATTGATGATGGATTAATAATTTTGGTAATATTTTTTGATGATATCATATTTAGAGGAAATGATGATGAAAGTTACAAGTTTATAGAAGAAATGAAGAAATAATTTAAAATGAACATGATAGGAGAAATGAAATATTTTCTAGGATTACAAATTATGTAGGATAAAGAACGAATCTTTATTTCTTAGACTAAGTATTTGAAAGATTTACTGAAAAGGTTTGGTTTGGAAATATGTAAACCCATTGGAACATCTATGGTAACTAGACACAAGTTATCTACAAAGGATGAGACACCTAATATTGAGCAAAAGAAGTACATATCTATGATTGGAGGATTGCAATATCTAACTCACACAAGGCCAGATATAGCAAATGTAGCTGGAACTGTTACAAGATTTCAAGCTGATCCTAGAGAAGCACATTATGTAGTAGTTAAAATGATATTTAGATACTTGAAAGGAACACCAAAGTTTGGATTGTGGTATGATAAATCTAATGATTTTGGTCTATATGCTTATACTTATGCTGATTAGGTAAGCAGTATGGATGACATAAAGAGCACCAATAGTGGAGCCTTCTTTCTTGGAGGAAGATTGGTTTCATGGCTAAGAAAGAAGTAGGATTGTACCTCACAAAGTACAATAGAAGAAGAATATGTTAAAGTAGCAAAAAATTGTAATCAAGTTGTTTGGATGAAGTAGATACTAAAGGATATAAGGATAGAATTCAGAAAACTTGTTGTCATATATTGTGACAAAACAAGCACAATAAATATGTCTAAGAATCCAATGTTTCATTCTAAGACCAAGAACATTTCTATCATGTATCACATGTTGAGATAGAAAGTTGCAAAAAAGTAAATTAGACTAGAGTAAGTAAGCAATAAAAATAAGATTGTAGACATTTTCACTAAGCCTTTTCCCAAAGAGATTTTGGAGTATTTGTGAGGTATGCTAGAGATTATGCCCCTTCCTACATCAAAGTAGATGATGTGAGAGTGCATCAGTTCAATTTAATAAAGCACTATTTTTTGTCTGGACTAAATGCTAATGCTTCCTATATGGGGGAGTATCTATGATGAACAAAGTCATCTAGGACTCTTGTTGGATGTTTCTTTTGAACAATGTCTTTGGACACTTGAGTTAGTCAAAAATAGTTTTACAGAGTTTGTTGGTTGCTGAAACCTTTGACATTGATGTCAATGTGGGAGAAGTATAACATGAAAAACAAGTATATAAAATTCAAAAAATTAGTTTTAAAGAAATATAACAAGAAAATTACAACATGGAAGAATGATTGATGCAGAGGATTTGAAAAGAAAGATTGACAATATTTTGTAGTTGGTATTCTTGGAACTAGATGTTTTTCATCTATGTTGCCATCAATGCTAAAGGGGAAGATTTTTGGAAGCATTAATGATAAGGATATTCCTATGGGGGAGAATTGTAGAAACATGATTAGATATTTATAATGATGATATATTACATTCATGACTGTGCTTGTCATTGATGTCAAGATAACAATTTTCTGTGGTATTTGACAGAAGAAAAATAGAAAGATCAAGTTGGTACATATAGATCATTGAGCATTTTTAGTAGTGAGGTTAAAGGGAGATACTACTAAGTGTCTAGTATATGAAGCTAACCTTGGAAGCATTAGATATTAAGTTTGGAAGAAGTTATGCAAATTGAAGACTATTTTGAGATAGAGTTTACAGAGGCATATTCTGGTAAACTTGTTATATCTCTTAGCAAATTTGTTATACTGAGAAATTGAAGTCAAATAAGTGAAGAAGACATTTTGGAGATGATGTGGCCAAGTTTTTGCATTATAATGACATGTGTACAGAAATATATTCAAGTTGCAAGGCAAA
Organism: Cupressus sempervirens; assembly: GCA_028749045.1. Classification (NCBI taxonomy): domain Eukaryota; kingdom Viridiplantae; phylum Streptophyta; class Pinopsida; order Cupressales; family Cupressaceae; genus Cupressus; species Cupressus sempervirens. Next base: position 374,929,899 of record CM053783.1, read on the forward strand.
AGATCAATGTTATCACTAAGTGTAACATGTTCTTAATGTGGTCCTATAATAATTAATTGAGAATGTGTAACAACCAACTTAGGGAATTGTTTTATGGATTCAATATAAAGGAAGACTATTTTTCTTTATCATGTATGGATGTATGTAGACAATTGTAAGTGACACAAGTGCAAAATACAAAGATAAATAGAGCAGAGAAGAAGTGAAGGAAACTTCATTATCAAGGTTTTATTATGTGATCTAAAGTTTGATACTTGGATATGAGGTTTGTGACCTAGTCTACAAGGTCTGATAGTGATTGGTCTAGTTGATAGGACAAAGGAAGGAAGTTAAAGTATAGTTTGTACAATTATTCTACAAGGAATAGTTGAGAGATTAGTTGGACAGTGAGTTCAGTGATCTTTCCCCAGAAGTTGTTTGGATAGTGGGTCCTTCTATCTTCTACATCTCCTAACAGGGTTAGAATCTTATAACAAGGATTCAAAGTCTCATAACACAGACTCATATGTGCTAAATTCTGTAATAGACTCCTAATAGGGTCCATCCTCTAAAAAGGAATATCTATATTAGTACATCATCTTGTGGGCATCATTCCTATCGGGGTTTTCCCTCCGATCAAGGGTTTCCCTAGTTAATATATCTGGTGTAATTGTGTATGTGCATCTTTTTGTTGTTTACTTTGGTTGAATGGTCAAGATTGTCTAAGGTTGATAAATATTTTTATTATTGGAACACTGATTCACCCCCCCAGCTATCTTGGTGGACTATTGTTTCTAACATCATATTCTTCTACTTATTTATCTAAATTTGTTTAGTTAAATAGGTTTACTTTCCTAATGTATTTAAATTTAACACATTAGGGGGAAGTATTCAAATTAAATTTAATAAATTATTAAAGAATTATTTAATTAATTTATGGAGCATAATGTATTAAATAAATTTTATAATCCTTTGATTACATTAAATCCTATTTAATTTAATCTTAATCCCACCGAAAGCCTAGCCTACCACCCATCACTCTCATCCTTCTAAGCCTACCCACTAGCTAATCCCACTTTACTATCCTAAATACCCTCTTAAACACCTTTTAGCCCCTAAGTTGTTGCTCACACATGTGTGAGAAACTCAAAACCCAAGAAAGCCCCCCTTTTATTAATTCCTCCAAAAGCCTCTTACACCCTTGTCCCCTATTCCTTTCTTCAAGGTGCTCACACATGTGTGAGCACACCTTGAGCCATCTTAATCACAAAAGGAATTATGTTGACCTTTGCATGGCTTATCCCCTTAGACCATTTGTCTCCCTTGTGGCATCTATGTGGATGCCACATAGATGCCACTTCCTTAAGGCCTCTCTCTAGCCTATAAATAGAGCCTTTGTCTAAAGCATTTTTTGTCTCCCTCATTTGAATTATTATCATGCTAGTATAATTATAGAGCTCTAAGTAGTTTTATGCATTTTACTAACCTTTGGTAGATGCTAGATTTATTTTATTTGCACGGTTAAGTTAGTTTATTTTCTTGCATCCATCTTCACCATCCTTGAATGCTTTGAGCATTGTTGCATCCATAACCATTGTTTGAAACATTCTCCTTACATCTAGTTAGTTTCATGCATCTTGCACTTTATTTCAATCATCTTGGGATTCAACCATTGTGTTTGGGAGAGCACATCCACATCCATCCAACTAGAGTACACAAACAAGGTTCACATGGGTGCCCTTGTTGAGCTACTCTAAGGTTGTATGGGAGTCATATCTATTGGTTGATTAACGTAGTAAAATGCAAGTAGTTTTAGTTCTTTTCATCGTTTGAATATTGATATATGAACATGTAAAATTAACAATTTTCTTGTTTAAGCATACTACCAATAGGTAGGTTTTTCACATATACATTTTGACACACCTAGTGGGACCCACTTCCACTTTTCACTCTTAAACTTGATAAAAAACTCTGATTTTTCTCTCAAAAACTATGCATTATCATCTTTGTTAGTGCATAGTGCCATCTACGAAGATGCTTCATCATCTCCGTCGATCCTTATCTTCATAATTTCGTATCTTCGCCAAGATATACTTACTAACCACCTCAAAGTTACAAACAACTTTTGTTCCATCATCTCCTTTTTGTTTGCATCTTTGCAGACATAATTGTCATCTTTGTAGTTTTATTTTTAGTCATCTACATTATGGGTGGGTGAAAGTGGAATTTTTTTAGTTGATTATCATCTCCATAGATTTGTATGTTATGCTGTCTATGTCATGGGTATCGCAAAGTCTGTAGTTGCAGTTGACTGTCATCTCCACTTTTGTTGATATTTATGATGTTGGTCTCATTTTTTGCATGATAATTTTTCCCATTTTAGGTATAAAAAATCAGATTTGAGTCCATTGTTAGAGGCTAGGGTTTCTAGTTTTTAGGCCTTGCAATTTTGTTACTCTTTGAAAACTTTTTCAAACCATAGGTCTTGTTTAGTTTTGAATTTATCTTAGTGCAAAATCTTTTAAAATGTGAATATTCCTTGCCCACTTAATTCTTGTCATGCTAAGATACCTTTGTCAAAATATTTTCTCACCGTTTGATCTTGGTTAGATTGATGGTTGTCACTTTGTCATTATAAAAAAATGTAGGGTTTTTTACCACAACATAGCAACTGTCAGAAATTGAGTTATGGTATTGTAAATTCAGGTCTGACACCAAAAATGTACATTGATTTGAAAACTTTTTGGTCACATGCTCTATCCTAGAGTTTTCAATGTTAGAAAGGATGCACGTGGAGCAAATTGCAAGTGGTGTAATTAGAACTCAAGTTTTTTTGGTGAGTTTCTCTGTTGTGATTGGAAAATCTATGTGCCTTACTAGTGGCGATGTAGTGATTGATTAGAATATGAAGAAAAAAAAAACCTTTTAAAACTAATGGTGATCATAGAATTCCCATGCAATATCATGAATGTGCACGACCACTATTTTTACTAGCAGTTAATTGGTGTAATTATGATTGATATGTTATCTTTTCTCCATCATCAGAATACAGTTCTCCCCAGAGGTCACTATGTCGTGACCAAGAAATCATTGTGCCTCACTGGTAGCAACATAGTGATTGCTGAGATAATACAAATGACGACACTTTTTTTGAAAGGGGCACTGATTATGAAGATCCCAAGAAAGATATTTTGGAAAGTATGCTTTTATTTCTGTGATAGTCATATTAATTATGGTTATCCTTTTTAAATTTTTCCCAACACCAAACTTTGATGGATCATTGGAAGTCTCTATGTCATGACTAGAAAGTTAATGACTTTTGCCGGTAGTAATATAGTGACTCGTCAGAATGTCACAATTTAGCAATAGTTTCAAAAGGTGGTCCTCCAATGAATGCTTCATTAGAAATGAGCTATGTAGATCCTATGACATGGTGGCATCCTACTAAGCATTTATATGTTAGAAACTCTAAATCTATCAAAGGCGCTATGTTGCGACCAGAAAAGCTTCAAGCTTCATTGGTAGCAATGTAGCGACCTACCTAAAAATAAGAAACACAATGAAATCAAGAAGATATGATGTCACTAAGGATTAAAGTAATATATATATGCGAGCATGTCAAGACAGCTCAGCGTCACCAAGAAGTGTAGACCCACTTCCAAGTTAGAAACCAAGTAAAGAATTATGATCGTTCGACCAAGATGAGATCAACGATAGTCGCTACCTCACTATGGTGAGTTGCTTGAGGGTTATGTATAATGACATAGCAAGTAAAACAAATAAAGATGAGGCCCACCATGTTCATATTATATGATGCATTGAATGTCCTCCGCTCGATCAAAGGGGAATAAACGATCATCTCTTTGTTGTAATTGAAAGTTACTCACTTTTTATGCATAGCTACATAGCGAACAAGGAAAATATAGGATGTACCCATCATTATAGTAATGGGAATGTAGTAAAATTTCTGCCATTAGATTAAGATCAGATAAAGGGTTATTGCTTCCTCACTATGGCAATATGCGCACTCTTTATGCATAGTGAGGTAGCGATTCAGTGACATGTGTCTTCAAGGAAAAGTGTGTCCAGTTTGAAGTGTCAATAGTGAAGGAAAGACACAAGTGGAAGCATTTCATTGGTTTGACTACTAGTGTGTTAAGAAGAAAGATGAGTCAGCCCTATTTTTACCCCTGGATCGTAGGATTTTTTCAAAGATCAATGATGCAAATTTGAAAAGAAAGGTGATGTCACTCTATTTTTCTACTTTGAGCATTTATGAGGAATGAAAGCTTCACATGTGAGAAAAATAGAGTATAATATAGGAGATTTCATCAGTTTCATCTCACATGAACAAAGATTTCAACTTTTTCTGAGAAAAGCCATTATTGAGAATATTGCATTGAGCTTAACAAAGAGTGTGCTACAGTTCCCTATTCTTCGTGAAGTTATTGCAGAATTATAGAGAGGAACAAGCTTAAAATCAAGTAAGTACTTATACTATAACCTCTGTAGCATTTCAGTTCCTACAAATTATAGTCAAGATGTCTCCTACAAAAGTATTTTTTGGGAAAGTGAATTATATGGATAGAAATGTTCATGATGATTTGCTAGAATTACTCCCAGAGTCCACCACTGAGATCGTGCAGGTTAAGAAATTAACTTCCTTAAACCCTAGGCTTAAAATTACAGATGGCCTGTACGACAAAGGGAACAGGGTTAGGGATGCAAAAACTTCATAGATTGGTCTTGTTTTATTTAAAAAGTGATTTTTAGAGAGGAATTTGTTTTCCCCATATGCTAATGTGTGAGATTTTGATTTGGGAAAACAAGTAGTTCCAAGTGTTTTCATGGATTATGATTTGCTTGATGCCATTACAAAGAATTATGATCAAGCTATTAGGGTGGTGAGAAAAATTGATGGTGTGCCTTTGGTCTCAATCAACCCTGAGGAAATTAGATAGGTTTTTTTTCTAGAGCCATTGATAGATTATTATGTACCAATTAATCTGCAAGAATTAGAAATGAATACAAGGCAAAGAAGGATGTGATTAGGGAAGGTGCACTGAGGGCACATATTGGCACAATTGGAATATTTCCAATAATCACTACAACCTCTAGGGAACCCTTTAAAAAGGATCTTTTCACTTCAAAGGCTATAGAAATATGCAAGACCCTTTGTTGTGTTTTTGATGAGGACGAACAAAATTTCATGTCTGTCAACTTTATGTATATGATGTTTCAGATTGCTTCCTTTGGTGTAGATGTTATTTTTGATTTTGCTTCTTATTTGGCTGAAGAAATTCATATTGGTTTGGTTGGAATTGCAAAAGGGAAAGTAGAGAAAACTTTTGGCCATTATTCTTTGTTGAGGCATATGTTTTTATTTAAGGGAGTGACATATTTTGGTAAAGAAATGGAGTTGAATAGAGAAGAGAATGGAGAAGCACTACCAGTCTAGTTATGGAGTGCAAATATGACCTAGGATGCAAAGAAGGCTAGCTTTGTCAGGTTTGATAGGTATTTCACTTCCAAGCTGAGATGCCTCATATTAAGTGAGAATCCCAGAATCCCTAAGGCACTAATGAGTCTCATTAGGTGTATGGAAAATCCCAGTGTTTTGAAAGTTTCACACAACTGGGGAGATATCATCCCATACTCTATTTCTATTGTATTTAGAATTTATGGTTTTAAAGGAAGCCCTCATGTGTTGCCCTACCAAGTACCTTTCAAGGCATGAATGGCTAAAGTTTTGTGGCAGTTAGGAGGATTGGAAGAGATGTATCTGTTGAAAAGGAAATTTGGGTCAATTTTCCCTACTTGCACTGTAGCCCATCAATTTGTAATTACTAAAGGGGGTTGGCTCTTTTTATATTAAATTTTGGATCAGTACAAAATGGCTATTTACCATCCCCATTTTTGTGATACTGAGGGGTTTTATAACTAGACCTTGAGACTTAGAATTAAAATGGAAAAATTCAAACATGACTCATATTATCCAGAGGACATCATAAGGAATGAGTTCTCATTGTAGGAATAGGAAACCAAAAAGGAAAAGTGGAGAGTCTATTCCAAGGTTTTAGAATTCATTCATTGTTTTGATCAAAAATATAATCCTCTAGATAATGCTATTACAGAGGCTAATAAAATAAATAAGCTCATGAATACTTTCCTTGAGATAATGGAAGCCATGAATGAGAAGAAACAATTCTTTATTGATTCATATCCAGATAAAGCCAGAGAGGTCACAAGGAGGTTGGCATTCACTCCTAATGTAAGAATAGGTCAATTAATTATCCAAAGAAGGCTAGGGTATACCATCATTTAGAATAAAAGGGCTATTGTGGACAAAGGCAAGAAAATGATGAGATCCACTAGCGTAGTCCTAGAGGAGAGACCTATTGAACCTTCTCCCAAGAGGCAAAACATAATAAAGGAAAAGAGTCCTCAAGTTGAGGAATATTAACCTACTCAATCCCCTTTGTAGATTGGAGAAGAAAAGCTCACTGGAGAACAGATTGAGTAGATAGGGTCACAAGGAGGTGTGTTAATTACCCAAGTAGAATCAGATAAGGGAAACCCTCAAGAGCCTCCTGTGCCAAGTTTAGATTTGACAGTTGCAGGTAATAGAGGTAGGGAATTGGACCCTATATTAGAATAGGCTAGTCATCAATTTTTGTTTGATGATAGTTTTATTAAATCTAGGGCTTTTCTTCAATTTGCATAGTGGGCTAATATGGGAAAATTTGAAGAGAGGTGTAATAAATTGAGAATAGAGCATCCATAAATGGATGAAAATTCCTTGCAAAATTAGGTAAAAGAGGAGACGATGAAAGAGTTTCAGAGTATAAGCCCTGAGTAGGGAAGATAGATGGTCAGAGCATCAAAAATTTAGTTGCTGCCCAATTGGGACATTGCTGATGCTAAAGTGTTTAATTCTGTTTCAAATAAACTTGATTTACAAGACCAAAATAAGAAAGACTTCTAGGGCACTGCTTTTAGTGAAGACTAGGCTACCTTGGTCATCTGGTCATTGACAAGAGGATTAAGAGCCACCTCATCACAACCAGATGATTTTGGTTTGATGGGAAGTATTGTTGTAAAAAGAGTGGCTGATACTTCTCATGTGCAGGCTACACACTGAAATGTAGATTCATCTCAATTTGTTTTGGCCACTGCTAAAAAGGAAGAAAGGGCCATGTTTGAATTGTAAAATAAGTATGAAACAATTTTAGAAGCATAAAACAAAGAAGTTCAAAAGAGGATTGAACTGGAGAATAAAATTATGGGAAGGTCTACTTGGCCAAAAATAACATATCCTTGCCCTCTAGTGGAGCCTTTTAAATCCACTTCTCTTATAGAAATGCCAGACACCCCACAAAGGCCTCAATATTATACAGCAGAAGATTTTGAGGAAGAAAAAAGTAAACTTTGGGCATTACATGTGGAGATGGAAGTGCAATATGAGGATAAACTTAGGAAGGCTCTAATATACCTAGTAAATAACATTGAATGACCCCTATTTTATGATCAGTTGGCAAAAGTAATAAGTATATGGGAGAAATTGAAAACTCATGACGAAGCTTTGAAGCCTATTGTTAATAAGTGGGGTAAGAGAAAGAAAGAAATTACCTTATTATGTTATTCTATTATAAGGTCTTCCCATGACCATATTGAAAAGACATATGATATTGCTAATGACTTGTCAGATGTTGATAACAGAAGAGTTGCTTTGCAACTAAAGGTTGTTTCTTATTTAAGAAAATACAAGAATAAAAAATTTGATTTGTTTCCTCGTGCCTTGGATAGAAAGAATAAATTGAAGAATAAGGATGAATGGGCTAAGCAATTGGATGACTTGTTCTATCTGAGGATGAATAAGGTTATAAATGAAAAAGGGCATGCTTGGTGGGCCACCACGATAGAGGAATTGGTGAAAGTCCAATTATTTTTTGATTCTTTGAAACAAGAATTTTTTAGTATTGATAATGAGGCTGAGTATATACATAAGAAAAATGATATTCTGTAATTTAATTGGCCAGATGATGCACAATTTGACACATGGATGGAATATATTGCTTCTGATGAGCACTTTGAAGAGGTTGAAATAGATAATGATGAGGTATAGGATGACAAGGTGCATATTATTGACACAATAGCACCAGATCCAAAAGATGAGGAAGATGAAGGTCACTAATTGGTTCTAGCTATAGGCTTAGAGGCCCAGGATGTAAACATGAAAGAAGACCAATTAAGGGTAAAAGTGTTTTGTCAGTTCAAGATGAAAATAGTGAAAACCCATGAGTAGAAATTGATTTAAAAACATTGCAAAATGATTCATCATTGGCCAGCTTGGTAGCTGCATATCTAGAAGACTCAGAATAGTGGTGGCAAATCAAAAGAGCTTGTAACTTATAATGATGTCATAGAAATAGGATGCCCAAAGAATATATTGATGTGTTAGCTTTTTGTTACATTAAGTTTTGTCTTTTGGACACTTGTCAATTTCTCTAAGCTTGAAGCTTATTACATCTCACATTATATAAGTGAGATCCCAGGGCTAGAGGAAGGGTTTGAAAGTTGTATAATTTTTGTTTTTTGTTCAAGAAAGGTATAGTCAGTCTAGTTGTAGGTAGATGTGTTGAGTTTACTATCAAACTTGTACTCTTTGATAATACATAAAAATGACAGCATCAACAAGATATTCAAGGCTTCTGATTGAATTTCTATTGGTCATTGTATTAGTCATCTAAAAGGATAATAGAAAGGGGTATTTGCATTAGATTTGTGTCATCAATTTCTATCCCCATTTTATGAGTTTTTTTACTTTGATGTCATTTGAATAAGGTTCAATTGATTGAATGCAGTGTGGATGGGTTGTATACTGATACTATTGTTGCTCTTAATTCAAAGAGTTATATAAATGCTTCAGTAGATTAGTGAGGTTCATGACTTTATAAATTGGATAGATCATAAGAATGGAAATAGGTGACTAAAATTGATGAATTCATTTACAAGTTAATTGAATAAGATTTTCCTCCAATAGATAGTCTTTTGCCCAATGGATAAGATATTGATCTCATGAATTAGGAGTGAGTTGGGGTAAATTCCGCTTTTGCATATCAAATTAATCACAAATTCAAAATCATTCTTGTTCCATTTTGTTTAAAGTTATAATGTTGGTCAACACTCATTTATATTTTATTTATGGATCTTAGGTAGCTGCTATTCCAAAAAATAATTGTGAACTTAAGGAGAATTATGACCAAATTTGCTTATGAGGGATGCATATTAGTCTAAAAGCATCAAAAATTGGATAAAATGTGTAAGTATTAGGAATTAAAGATGAGAAAAAGAATTAAACTAATATAATTCTCATACATCAATGGTTATCTAAGACATCCCCTAGGTAAACCCACCTTGGTCTTGCAGAGCCTAAGGAGTAGGAAACCATTTTTGGTTTTGTTGAAGTTGATCCAAATGGTTTGCACATAGAGCTATTAATAGGAAGTGACCAATCCTTAGATTGTGTGAGTATTATCATTTTGGTGTTGAGCATTTTGTTGTTTAGTAGTTTTAAACAACAACATATGAGATCTATCATCTTTGAATTGTTACTATCATCTTTGATTGACAAGTGTAGGCATTAGGTATACTGTACTTGGTTATTTCCTATTGTCTATGTTTTATCATCTCTAAATTTTTATCATCTGTGCTTGCATTCTGTCATCTTAGATTTTTTACAGATTAACTAATTTCTTGATATTTATCTCACTATTCTTTTGACATACATGGATTACTAATTTGATTTGATTGTAGAAGACAAACTTTGGAGGACTTTAGACTTAGGGGATAAATGAACTTGTATGATTTAATCATTTGTCCTTGGAATAAATGTTTCAACTAATACCAAAATCCAAACAAACTCTTCAATGCATTTATAAGTAACATTACACACATAATCTTGAATATCATAAAGGGAATTTACACGCATTTCATTGGAATTGATGTTCAAACACAACCTTGAATTCTTTAAAGGAATGAATAAACTTTTCATTGGAGTGGATGGAAGTGAGTCTTCTTGACCCACAATTATTTGCATAAGTCCTTCTACTTCATCCAACATTTAAGATTCATTGTGTCTTTTATTCACAATATTTTTTTTGTAAAATTCTTATGCTTGGTCTTGTAATTGGAGTTATTTTGTTCCTACCATTTCCAACAAAGTCAAACTTAAGAAGGTGAAGTCATATAAACCATTTTCCTACAAGGAAAGAAAAATCCTAACACACAATGATAAACAATTCTAATATGCTATCAAAGACATCAAAAAGGAAGAGGATGAACATGATTGTTATGACCAAATTTTGTACAATGCTAAACTTTGAAATTGTTCCATTTTCCCTAGAGTAGACACAAGATTTTTGTTTCTAGTAAGAGAGGATTGGCTACCCAAATAGTGACCATATCACCCTCATTTTCCACACCAATTCATTTTTCTCTCTTCTTTTTTGAAGATTCTAGTCTTCCATTTGTGAAATTTCCTCTAGAGAGCTAGATCATTTGAAACTTAATCATTTGACTTGGGAACATCTTAGTCACAAGACTTATGAGATTAAAACACTAGACCTTTATCCACAAGCAAAAATTTATCATAATTGCACTCACTCATTTGGGATCACAAGTCCATCTCCAAATATTGAGTCCTCTATTCAATGTCCTATCTTGCCTAAAGACCATTTGTCCATCTTTTTTAGGAGAAAGATACTTTTTATCCTATACAACACTTGGTTTTCCGAATCAGTAAGGTCTTTTGTTCACATTTAGCTTGTTTTCCCCTTTAAAGTATAAGGTTCACTTTCTCTCTCATAGCTTCTCCTTCCATAAGGTTTCGCCCATCATTTTGGTCACAATTGTATGGTACAAACATAATTCAACAGACTCACATTTAACCTGATGTATTGTTTATTGGAATCACTAAGACAACAAGAGATGGAGAATCCTTTTCCTTCTTGATCAACCTCATTAGGGAACACATTTCCCCCCGATATGAACTTTGGTATGCCTAGCTCAACACCCACATAGGAACCAAAGAATCCCTTTTGAAATACCACTATATGCATTGACACACAAGATGAGGAAGAAGTGTACCAAGATGAAGATCCCATTAAAAATAATGACATTCCTAATGGTGTTCAAACATTTCTTGCATGCCCATACAACTTGGATATATTGGAAAAATCTATTAGGGCAAACAAAATTGGGATCTTCCTAAACCTTGTCAAGGATGGTGTTAATGTACTTATGAGTTTTGATGAGAGCACTTTGTTTAGACAAATAACCAAAGATGGTGCTCAAGTATTGCCAAATCCTACCATAGCACAAACATTTGGCAAGGGAAAAGAACCTATAGTGGGAACTAGTTCTATCCCTACATCAACTTCAACACAACCCACATTCCAAGTAAGTGTAGAAGACATTCAACAAATCATTAGTGCTATGTCCAACACAACTATACACACTAGTATTCGACAGTCAACCTTGATAGGTCTAGTTGTAGGATGCTTAAATATTGGGCAAGTACCTATCCAACAAATGGTAGTCCTAACACAACCAATATATTTCTCTTACTTAGGGATGCCAACAAGTATGTTGAAAACATCTACGCCAATCCCAAAAACTGCATATCAATACATTGGCCAAAGTGGTGCACCACCACCTCCACCACCACTGCCCTATAATCCATTTGGAAAATCATACAACTTTGGAGGTAGATTCAACATCAATTCACAACCATCATAGATACAACCAAACCAAAAACTAGCCCAACAGTTACATGAACTCCAGAGTTTGGTCCACAATATGAACAACAAAGGGATGAAAGATTTCTATTGTGAATAATTTTTCCCTTTTTCATTTGATAGATCTATCAACATGATACCATTTATGCCAAATTTTGAGATTCCCAAATTTGACAAATAGATAAGAGAAATATGTCCTGTCACACATCTCAAAGAGTTTTCTATCTTATGTCAAGAAGTTGCCTACATTGAGGATTACCTTAAGAGGCTCTTCGCAAGAATCCTTGGAGGCCTTGTACTTGAATGACTAAGGAACTTACCTAAAGGTTCTATCACCTCCTTCAATGACTTGACAGGAAAATTTGTAGCCCAATACTCATACAATATTGAACATCACGCCTCCTTGAGTGATTTGCACAACACAAAATAATGAATTGGTGAAACATTTGCTCATTTTCTACAATAGTGGTGACTATAGATGCTTAAAATCTTCTCAATTACTATATTAATTTATTTAATACTTTCTTTGATATTATAATTAATTAATTATATTTTTCATATTCTTCAACTTATTTAATTAAATTTATTTAATTAAATAGGTTCATTTCTCTAATGTATTAAATTTATTTAATGCATAGTGCTTCATAAAATCCCTTTTAAATAAATTCTAACCTATTTAAGTTCCTCCACTTTATTAAATTCTTTAATCCTATGATTAATTTAAATCCAATTAAATTTAATCCTAATCCCATCCTAAAACCTAGTCTACACCCATCACTCTCATCCTTCTAAGCCTACCCATTAATTAATCCCACTTAATTAATCCTAAACACATTTTAAAACACATTTTAGTCCCTAAGTGTTTTCTCACACATGTGTGAGAAAATCAAGATCCAATAAAGGTTCCATTTTATTATTTTATTCAAAAAACCTCTTATACTCTTACACACTTGTCCCCTTTCCTTTCTCCAAGGTTGCTCACACATGTGTGAGCACACCTTGAGCCATCTCTATCACCAAAAAGGCTTATGTTGACCTTTGCATGGCTTGTCTCCTTAGCCCATGTGTCTCCCTTGTGGCACCTATGTGGATGCCACATAGATGCCACCTCCCCAAGGCCTCTCTCAAGCCTATAAATAGAGCCCTTGTCTCAAGAATTTATCATCTCCCTAATTTGCATTGTTATCATGCTAGTATAGTGTTAGAGCTTTCTTAGAGATTTGAATGCTTATTACTAACCCTTTGTAGATGTTATATTTCTTTCATTTATGCTTGCATTCATGATAGCTTATTATTGTTACTTTACTTCATTTCCATATTCACATCTTTAGAATCCTTTGAGGTTGGCTTACTCTGCCATTTCTTGAAGGTATTCTACACTCATCTTAGTTTAGATTCATATTTCATATTGGATTTTCATTTCAATCACTTTGGGATTCATCATAGTTGTGTATGGGGAGAGCACATCCACATCCCTCATTCTTGAGCACACCAACAAGGCCTCTTATGGGCGACCTTGTTGAGCTGCTTTGAGGTTGCATGAGGATTCTAGTTTTTTGGTTGCATAGTTTTAAAACTTAAGTATAACATTAGTTTTATTTTGATTTGTTTTGAATCTTTGATATGCACATGTACAAATAACATTTTCTTGTTTATGAGTGCTCCTGATAGGTTAGGATTCCTTGCATACATTTTTGCATGTCTGATGGGAGCTATGTCCCTCTTGCACTTCCAAAATTTGATCAAAAACTTAGATTTCATTGTAAAACCTATACACTATTGTCTCAATTAGGATGCAATATCATCTATGAAGATGCTTCATACTCTTCATAGATTATCATCTCTACTATTTGGCATTTCTACCCATGAAAACTTTTCAAAACTATTTCATACTACAAACCAAACCCATTCTATCGTCTCCATTTCATGTTGACGTCTCCATAGTTTTGATTATAACCTATGTTATTTTACCTTGTCTTTCATCTCTGTTGTGGGTGACCTAATATCTGTAGAATCTTAAATCGTCGTCTCTAAATTTTAGCAGTAAATTATCATTTGCATTGTGGGCAGACTTAAGTTTGTTATTTCATTAATCTATCATCTCTTCCTATTAGTGTTTTTTCATCTACATTGTAGGTGGTGAAGAGTTAATATTTTTAGTACTTTTTCATTTGCAATATTCACGCATCTCTAAGTTTTGGCATCTTTGACATTGCTCTATCATCTATGACTGGAAGGTGTAAGGGAAATGGATACCATATTGGTTTTTGTTCTATCATCTTTGAGTTTATCATCTCTATTGTTTATCGTCTCTTCCTATATTCTATTGTCTTCAATTATTTGCAGATTGAGTTATGTTTTTGATGCCTAACTCACTAGTTACATGATAGATAGGGATTTCTAATTTGATTTTTATTGCAAGACCTTAGAGTATTGTTAGTGATTGTAATTAGTTAGGAGATTTAAATTGATTTTAATCACTTGGGAGATTTATAGTAATTTTAATCACTTGTAAGATTTAGATGGCAAATGAACTTGTATGAATTAATCGCTTGTCTTTGGAACGTATGTTACAACTAATATCAAAATCCAAATAAAATATTGAATGCATTTAAATGTAACATTACACATACACTCTTGAATGTTTTAAGGTAATTTACACACATTTCATTGGAATGAATGTTGTTCAAACACACTCTTGAATGCCTTAAGGAATGAAATTTTTTTTCATTGGAATGGATGTGTAGAGTAACAAAATACAATCTTGAGTTCCTTAAGGAACTGACATGCTTTTCACTAGAATGAATGGTTAGATAGAAAATCCACTCTTGAATGCCTAAGGAAAAATGAAGCTTTCTATGAAACATCTAGACTTGGTGCTTAAAATGAATACACTCAATTTTGAATGACTTAAGGGAATTTGTTCTACTTTCATCAATTTTCTTATGTTGAGAATGATTAATTTACTTTTGTTGACAAATCCTTTCTTTTATTGTGTTGACAATGCTGTTAGGTTGGAAAGAACAATGTATGTTTAAACATGAGTGCCTTCAAAAGAACAAGTGTCTTTTAAACCCCAAGGCCACTTACATATCCTCTCCTCTTGCACCTTTGGATGATCTTGAGTGCACAAGAAGTAAGTGGTCTTGTTTTTTTATTTTTAGGAGGCATGCTTGGGTATTTCATCATCCTTTGGGATGGCCTCAATTCCAGTATTCTGGCAAAGTATAAATATCGGGAGGTGAATCAAAAGACACCTCTCTTGGAAGTAAAATTTTGTCACTCTTGGCTCATCCCCAAAGAACTTTATACCTTTCACTTTGGGAAGTGAAGGTGGAGATTTAGGTTACTATCTCCTCCTGATTGTGTGGCACTATTTTCTTTCATCTATAGATTTGGGCCTCATGTACCTTGTGTATATTGATGATGCCCTCTAGTTGATCTTTGTACATCCTAGTTGCAGCCTTGTTAGGATTATTGATGTGTTCAATGTGCTTAAGTGTTTAAACATCCAAAACCAATACCAAACATCAAACAAGTCTAAAAATGAGTGAAATGATGAGCTAAACATTTAGTGAGAAAAATTGTTGTAAGTGGGTCCTCTTGACCTATGGTTATTTTCATAAGTCCTTATATTGGTCTAGCATTTGAAATTAATTGGGTCTTTGAGTCACAAATTTTTTGCGAAATTCTTGTACTTGGTCTTCTAATTGGGATTATTTTGTTCCTACCATGTCTAAAAAAGTCAAACTTAAGAAGGTGAAGTTATGCAAACCATTTTACTACAAGGAAAGAAAAAGCCTAGCACACCGTGAAACAATGTTGATACACTATCAAATACATCAAGAAGGAAGAAGCTAAACATGATTGTCATGATAGAATCTTATAAAATGTTAAACTTTGAAATTGGTCTACTTTTCTTGGAGTAAACCTAAGATTTCTATTTCGAGTGAGAGGGAATTAAGCTATCCACATAGTGACCGTATCACCCTCATTTTCCACATCAATCCATTTTCAAAAATTCTAGTCTTCCCTTTTGCAAAATCTGCTCTAGAGCGCTTGATCATTTAAACCTTAATATTTCAGCCTAAGAACATCTTAGTTACAAAAATTCTAAGATTACAACACCACGTTTATCTATAAGCAAACATTTATCATAGTTGCACTCAATTATTTGGGATCACAAGTCCATCTCAAAATATTGAGTCATCTATTCAGTGTCCTATCTTGCCCAAAGATCACTTGTCCATCTTTGGTAAGAGAAAGATACTTTATCCTATATCACACTTGGTTTTCCAAATCAATAAGGTCTTTTGCTCACATTTAGGTTATTTTCATTTTTATCATATAAGGTTTAGTTTCTCCCTCACATCTTCCACCCATTGATTTGGTCACAATTGTATGGTACAAACATGATCTGATAGACTCATGTTTAATCCTATGTTACATTTATCTGAATCACTAAGACAAAAAGAGATGGAGAATCCTTTTTTCTCTTGAATCAGCCTCATTGGGGAATACATTTCCCCCAAGTATGAACTTTGGTATGCCTAGGTCAACATCGACAAAAGTAGAGAATCCTTTTTGAAACACCACTCTTGGAAGTAACACACACGATGAGGAAGAAGTATACCAAGATGAAGACCCCATTAACAATAATAACATCCCTAGTGATGTCCAAACATTTCTTGCAAATCTGTACAACTTAGAAATGTTTGAAAAATCTATTAGAGCATACAAGACTAATATCTTCCTAAACCCTTTCAAGTATGGTGTTAATGTCCCTACAACTTTTGACGAGAGCACTTTGTTTATAAAAATTACCAAGGATGGTGCTCCTGTGTTGCCAACTCAAAATATAGCAAAAAAATATGGCAAGGGAAAATAATCTATAGTGGGGACTAGTTTTGTACCTATATCAAGTGCTTCAATGCAACCCACATTCAAGTTAAGTGCAAAACACATTCAACAAGTCATTAGTGTTATGCCCAACACAACTACACATGCTAGCATCCCACAGTCAACCTTGATGGGTCCAACTATAGAATGCTTAAACATTGGGAAAGTACCTATACAACAAATGAAAATGCTGACACCCAATGTACTCCTCATATTTACAAATGCCAACAAGTATGATGAAAACATTTGTGCCAATCCCAATGATTGCATATCAGTACATTGGGAAAATTGGCACACTGCCACCTCCACCACCTCATAATACATTTGGGAATCCATACAAATTTGAGGTGGATTCATCAATTCCCAACCATCACAAATGCAACCAAACTAGGATATAGCCCAGTAGTTACATGAACTCTGAAGTTTGGTCCACAACATGAACAACAAAGGGGTGAAAGATTTCTCTGTTAAGGAAATTTTTCCTTTTCCATTCAAAAAATATATCAATATGATACCTTTTCCATCAAACTTTGAGATTCCCAAATTTGAAAAATACACGGAAGAAACATGTCTCATCACACATCTCAAAGATTTTTTTGTCTTATCTCAAGAAGTTGCCTACAATGAGAATTACCTTAAGAAGCTCTTCACAAGAAGCCTTGGAAGCCCTGCACTTGAGTGGCTAAAGAACTTACCTAGAGGTTCCATCACCTCCTTCAATGACTTGATAAGGAAATTTATATCACAATAATCATACAACATTGAACATCATGCCTCATTAAGTGATTTGTGCAACACAAAACAATGACCTGGTTAAACATTTGATAATTTTCCACAATAGTGGTGACATATTGTACATCACATGCCTTGCAAAATTTAGGATTCCCACCTTGTAGACATATTCATCAACAATTTGATCGCTGAGATGTCTTTCCAAATGAAGTTGGCTAGTTCTAAGGACTTTGCCACAATAGTGAAGAAAGGCAAGAATGTTGAAAATGGACTCTTAGACAAGGGTTCCATTAAACATGATAAATTGTCATGCTCAAAAAATGACATGAACAACAACAAAAAGCCAAAATTTTGGTCCAAAAAAAAAGGTGTTACCCATGATGGTGTCACCGATGTCAAAAGTGTACAAAACCTTCAAGATGGAAACAATAACAACAAAAAAACTATCACAACCAAAAAAACAACAATTCAAACTATGACAATCAGAATCAAAATTAGAACAACAATTAGAACAACCAAAAATATCATAATCAAACATAATTATTTCCTCAAAATAACAACAATAACAACTACAATCATGATTATGAATGAAATAGAAAGTTCACTACCTTTCATGAACTCTTAGATGCCATATTCCAAAAGCTAGTGTATCACTATTTGATTTTTTTTCCCAACACATGACCTTTTGATGAAAATCAACCCAAATTTGAATTGTATAGGGAAAATGAATATTGTGAGTACCGCCGCATCAAAGGACTTGACACTAATAAGTGTATCAAGCTCAAAGTCTTCATCCAAAATCTTGTCAATGATGGGGAAATCAAGGTTGAAGGAGGACCACCCTCTAAAAATGCCAAACTAAAGATATTTCAAAAGCCATTTCTTGACCACAACAATGAAAATAACAACAATGGAAACAACAATACGAACAATGTCAACCAAGATTCCATGTCTAACGTGCCCAATCATGACTATTCTACTAACCACATATTAGGATTTGACTCCTTGTGTAGTAAAATAGAAACAAATGATATATGTGGTTTTGAATCCATGTGTAGTCGCATTGAAGGATTAGACATTCATGTGAATACCCTAGTCTTACAAGCATCTGATTATGGTGCAACCACTTTGTTGGTGTTTGAAACTACTGAGCTACAAAATGCTCAATATCATAGTGACCTTTCTCACACAATCTAAGGACTAGCCAAATCCTAGTAGCAATTACATGAATAAACCACTTTGACCCAACTTCAACAAAACCAAGAATGGTTTTCTACTCTTTAGGCTCTGCTAAACCAAGGTGGGTATACCTAGGGATAATTCTAATGAAAATTGTGGTATGAAATTAGCTTAGTTTCATTCTGATTCCCATCTTTTACCCTTAGGCACATACATAGTTTATCAACTTTCTCTAAAAGCTTCTCAGATCTATATGCATCCCTTATAAGTAGATCTGGTTATAATTCTCGTAGAATTTACAAATATTCATAGAAATGGCAACTATCTAAGACTCAAGAATTAGATATAAATGAGTATTGACCAGCTTTTTATAACTTGTAAACAAATTGGAATGAAATTATTTTGATTAAAAAAAAAATGATTTGATATGTAGCAGCAGAATTCACCCTTTCTCATTTCTAACTCATGTGACCAGTGCCTTATCCATTGGACAAAAAATTCACTATTGGCGGGAGATAAAATTCAAATAACTTGTAAATGAATTAATCAATTATAATTACCTATTTCCATTCTTATGAAGTAGCCTTTCTATAAACTCATAAACCCTACTGATTCATTGAAGCATTTCTATAATTCCTTGAATTAAAAGCAATAGTGATATCAGCATACAACCCATCTAGATTGCATTAAGCCAAGTTAAACCTTATTTAAAATGACCTCAAAGTAGACAAACCCATAAAAAGGAGACAGAAATTGATAACACAAATATAGTGTAAATACCCCTTTGTATTATCCTTTTAGATGACTAATACAATGACCAATAGAAAATAATTGAAAGCCCAGAACATATTGCTATTTCTGTCATTCCAATGTGTCATCAGAGAGTACAATTGGAAGCAATCTCAAAACAACTACATACTATTGGACTGACTAAATGTACTTTTCTTGAAAGAATTTTTTTTTTTTTCAAGTTTCAGACCATCACAATGCCTTGAAAACTCATTTATATAGACATGAGTTACAACAAGAAAAGGGCAAGTGTGATGGACAAGTGTCCTTCCAAACAAGAAACAAAACATCATAACAAGAGACAAAAATGAGCATAACAGAATGCCAAGCGCATCAAAATTCTTTGGGTAGGCCCATTTCTATTACTGCTGCAAATCATCAACTTTTGATTTGTCCCCCATTATTCTGGATCTTCAGAATACGTGGCTACCAAACTGGCCAATGAAGATTTATTCTATGGTGCCTCCAAATCAATTTTTTCCTATGGGTTTTCACTGCTTTCACCTTGAGTGGGAAATATTACCTTTTTACCTTCTTCTTTTGTCAGATCTAGTGCTAATGTGTTAATGACCTACACCTCACCCTTTTGTTCCTCTTCATCATTTATACTACCTTCTTCTAACTGCTCATCAGAAGGAATATCTATTATCCAGGTGTTAAACTATGCATCATCAGGCCAACTGAATTGCAGGATATCATCTTGCTTTTTAAATATGTAGTTAGCCTCATTTTCAAGACCGACAAACTCTTGTCTCAAAGAATAAAAAAAAACTGGACTTTAACCAATTCTTCTATCGTGGATGCCCACTAGGCATGCCCCTTTTCGTTTACAACTTTATTTATCCTTATGCAGAAAGGTCATCCAATTCTTTACTCCATTCATCCTTATTTTTCAATTTATTCTTTCTATCCAAGGCACAAGGAAACAAATCAAAATTTTGATTCTTGTATCTACTTAAATAAGAAACAATTTTCAGTTGTAGAGCAATTCTCTTGTTATCAAAATTTGACAGGTTATTAGCAACATCATACATTTTTTCAATATGGTCATGGGAAGACCTTATAACTAAATAACATAAAAGGGTGATTTCTTTCTCCCTTTTTCCCCACTTATTAAAAATAGACTTGAGGGTTTCATCATGGGTTTTTAGTTCCTCCGATATACTTGTTACTCTTGCCAACTGATCATAGAACAAGGGCCATTCAATTTTATCTAATAAATACATTAGAGCCTTTCTAAGCTTATCCTCATATTTCATATTTAACTCTACATGTAAGGCCCATAGCTTGCTTTTCTCTTCTTCAAAATCCTCAACTATGTAATATTCTAGCCTTTGAGGTGTGTCTAGTATTTCTACAAGGGGGGTGGATTTAAAAGGTTCCACTGGAGGATGGGGGTATGTTATTCTTGGCTTAGTGGACTTCCCCATTAGCTGGTCTTCAAGCTCAATTCTCCTTTTTACCTTCTTATTATAGGCCTCAAGAATTGCTTTATATTTACTCTCTAGTTCATACATAGCCTGTTCCTCTTTCTTAGCAGTGGCCAAAAGAAATTGGGATGAATCTACATTCCAATGTGCTGCCTACACATGTAAGGTATCAACAACTCTTCTCACAATTATGTTTCCCATCAATCTAGACTCATCTAGTTGTGATGATGTGGCTCTAGATCCTCTTCTCATTGACCAACTGACCAATGTAGCTTGATCCTCAATGAATGTAGTGCCTTGGAAGTCCCTTTTATTTTGATCTTGCAAAGTCAGTTTATTTGAAACAGAACTGAAAACTAAGACATGAACAATATCCCAATTTGGTAACAATAAAATGTTAGATGCCTTCACCATTTGCCTTCCATCCTCAAGGCTTATATTTTGAAATTATTTTATCATTTCTTCTTTTGTTTGGTTCTGGATGGAAGCTTCATCCATTTTTGGATGCTTTGTTTTCAAACTTTTATATTTTTCCTCAAAAATATTCATGTTTTCCCTCCATGCAAACTACTGAAAAGCCCTAGATTTCACAAAGCTATCATCAGCCAAAAATTGATGACTTGCCTATTCTAACACAAGGTCCAATTCCCTACCTCTATAGTCAGCTATTGTTAGGTCCAAACTTGGTAGAGGAGGTTCTGGAGGGTTATCTTCATCCAATTTTGCTTGAGTAATAAAGATACCTCCCTATGATCTCATTTGCTCAATTTGATCACATGTGAGCTATTCTTCTCCAATCCTCAAAGGGGATTAAGTGGGTGTATATTTCTCAACTTGAGGCCTCTCTTCTTTCATTACCTTCTACCTCTTAGGACTAGGCTCATCGGGTCTCTCCTCTTGGGCTGTACTGGTGGATCCCATTATTTGCTTTCCCTTATCTATAGGAGCCCTTTTATTTTGAATTATAGTTTAACTAGGCTTCTTTTGTACAATTATTTGACCAGCTCCTATATTAGGAATGAAAGCCAACTTCCTCATGACTTCTCTAGCCTTATCAAGATAAGAATCAATAAAAAGTTGTTTCTTCTCATTCATAGCTTCCATTATTTTGTGGAAGTTATTCATGAGCTTATCTATTTTTTCAACCTCTGTATTATCATTCTCTAAAGGACTATATTTCTGATCAAAACAATGAATGGATTCTAGGACTTGGGAGTAAACTCTCCATTTTTCTTTTTTAGTTTCTTTTCCTTGCAATGAAAATTCATTCCTTATAATGTCCTCTGGATAATATTAATCATGTTTGACTTGTCCTAGCTTAATTCTATGCCTCAAGGTCTAGTTAAAAAATCCCTTAGAATCACAAAAATGAGGATGGGAGACAACCATCATATACTGATCCAAAATTTTATGCAAAAAGAGCCAACCCCCTTTGGTAATCACAAACTGATGGGCCACTATGAAGGTAGGGAAAATTGACCCTAGTTGCCTTTTCAACAAAAAAATTTCTTCTACTCCTCCTAATTGCCAAAAAACTTCATCCATTCCTACCTTCAAAGGTACTTGTTAAGGCAAGACATGAGGACTCCCTTTAAAACCATAGATTCTAAAAATTGTAGAAACAAGGTAAGGAATGATATCTCCCCAATTGTGTGAAACTTTCGAGTTATGGGGTTTTTCCATAGGTCTAAGGAGGTCCATTAATACTTTAGGGATTACAGGATTGTCTCTTAATATGAGACATCTCAATTTAGAAGCAAAATACCTATCAAATCTAACAAAACTAGCATTATTTGCATCCCAGGTCATTATCTGCGCTCCACAACTGGACTGGAAATGCTTCCCCATTTTCTTCTCTGTTCAAATCCATCTCTTTACCAAAATAAGTCACCCCTTTGAACAAGAACATGTGCATCAATAGAGAATAGTGTCCAAAAGTTTTCTCTACCTTCCCTCTTGCAATTCCAACTAAACTAGTATGAATTTCTTCAGCCAAATAGGAAGCAAAATCAAAGATAACATCTACACTGAAAGAAGCAATTTGTACCATCATATACATAAGGCCAATGGGCATGAAATCCTATTCATCTTCACCAAAAACACGGCATAGGGTCCTGTATATCTCTACAACCTGGGAAGTGAAAAGACTCTTCTTAGAAGGTTCTCTAGAGGTTGTAGTAATTATCAGCAGAGTTCCTATTGTACCAATGTGTGCCCTTAGTGCACCTCCCCTAATTACATCCTTCTTTGCTTTGTATTCATTCTCTAATTCTGGTAGATTGATTGGCACATGGTAATCTGACAATGGTTCTAGCTGAAAAACCTCTCTAATTTCTTCAGGACTAATTGAGATTAGAGGCACACCATCATTTCTTCTCACCACCCTAATAGCTTGGTCATAATTCTTGGCAATGGCTTCAAGAAAATCATAATACATGAAAACACTTGGAACTACTAGCTTTCCCAAATCAAAATTCCAGACACTAGCATGTGGGACAAACAAATTCCTTTTTGAAAACCACTTTTTAAATAAGACAAGACTAGTTTGAGTAGTTGTTGCATCCCTAACCCAGTTCCCCTTGTCATATAAGCCATCAACAATTTTAAGCCTAGGGTTTAAGAAAATAAAATTTTTAACTTGTGCAGGTTCAGTGGTGGATTCTGGGAGTAATTCTAACAAATTGTCATGAACATTCCTATCCATATAATTAACTTGCCCAGAAAATGCTTTCTTAGGAGGCATCTTGATTGTAATAATAGGAACTGGAATGTTATAGAGATTATATATGACTACTTACTTGACTTGCTAGACTTATTCTTCTTTGAACCTCTATAGTTGCTCTCGAACAGATGAAGAATTAGTTCACGTTTGTACCAGGCTAAACACAATATGATCAATAGGCTATTGTGCTCAGAAAATATGAAATCTTTGTTTGCGTGGGATTGGAATTAATGAAAATCTCCTATATTATACTCTATTTCTCCCATACGTGAAGATTTCATTCATCACAAATGCATAGAATAGAAAAATAGAGTGGCATCGCACTTCCTTTTAAATTTGCGCCGTTGATCCTTGAAAAATCGTAGGATCCAGGAATGAAAACTAGGCTGACTCACTTTTCTTCTTAGCATGCTGGCAGTCAAACCAATACACTGCCTCCATCTGTATCTTTCCTTCAATGTTAGCATTTCAATCTAGGCCCATTGATGATTGGGGACACATCTCATCAAGTGGCTACCTCGCTATGCATAACTTTCGAGCGTCTTACTATAGCGAGTATGTGACAACCATTGATTTTTGTTTGATTGTGTGGCAGATATTTGAAACAACTTTTAAGAGATCAATGGTGGGTCCCTCATTCGCTAACTCACTATACATAATCTTTGCACAACTTTTCATAGCGAGTTAATGAGTATTGTTGATCCATGCTTGATTTGATGATCATAATTCTTTATTTATTTTATACATGGGGAATGGGTCCATGTTACCACTGGTGCTAAGCTAGTTTAATATGTAATCACACACACAGATATATATATATATATATATATAGTTTTAAACCTTTAGTGACATTTCATCTCCTTGGCCTTTCCATGTTTGTTACTTTTAGGTGGGTGGCTACATCGTTATCGACAAAATTACTAATTATCAAGCTAGCGATATAGCAAGTTTTGACGAATTCAAAATTTTTGGCTTATAGATGCTTAGTAGGATGCCATCATGTTGTTCGCTCTGCATAGCTCAGCTTTTTCAAGTCACTTGGTTGGGGACCACCTTTGAAGATTTTTTGTTACATCACAACCTTCCAACCAGTTGCTACATTGCTACCGCCAAAATTACCAACTATCTGGCTAGCGATATAGTGACTTTTCGGTAACCATCAAAGCCTACGCCAGGAAATAAAACTATGAGTGACACAACTTGCACATAAATAAAAGCAAAGCTTGCACAATATTTTCTTCGGGATCCTCAAAAACATTTCTTATTTTAAAAGAATGCCATCTTTTGTAATGATCAGGCCCTCACTATGTCGCTACCAAAAAATTGGTGTTTATCCGGCTAGTGATATAGTGACCTCCAACGGATTCACAATTTTGGTGATGGAAAACAAAGACACATTCATTGAGACCTAACCAATTAAAACTAATGTCAGAGAAGGTAGTCGTACATATTTATAAGACTGCATGGGAATTTCTTCGGTCACATCAAGCTTAAATAGGTTATCACCTTTTGCAAAATTTGGGTAATCGCTATGTCACCATCGTCAATTCGCATGGATTTTTCGATAGCAACTTAGCAAATTTCCAAAGAAACTTGAACTCCGTTGACACCATTTGCGAGTTTTTCCACGTGCGTTCTTCTTAATACTCACAAGCTTGGGACACAACATGTGATCAAAATGCCTTCATATTAACACACATTTTTCGGCACCAAACTTCATTTTTAGTATCACAACATAATTCTCCAATGGTCACTACCTCACTATGCATAATCTTTGAGCATCTTGCTATAGTGAGTATGCGACAACCGTAGATTCAAATAAGATCCAACAGTAGGTTAAAACCCTATCAAAAGAACTTAACAATGACCTCAAAGTAGGGAGGAAAAGAATATTCACTTCACCCTTTTTTAAAACTTTCATGCCAAAATAAAATAGAAAGGACAAGACCTAGGTTTTATACAAATTTTAAAAGATATCAAAAATACGAGATGAAAACCTAAAAGCCTAGGAGCTAACAAAAGAACTCACATCTGATTTTTTCACCATGATTCTAAGAAAATTTAATACGTAAAAAATTAGACCAACACACTAAGCAAAGAAGAATCACTTTGCAAGCTGCTACTCCCAATCCCACTAATCCATCAATTCCACATGCGCTTTTTACACCATCCACTTCACAAAGACTTGCTTCTTGCTATGATGTCCTCTCTCAATCAGGGAAGAATCTTGCACAAATATCCATTCTTGAGTTTCTCACTACCTCACCTGTCCACAAAAAAATTCTTGAGACTACTCTTCTAGATTCTCATGTTCTTGAAAACATTAATGCATTCTAATTGACTACCATGATTGGAAATCTTGTTGTTCAAAAACACCTTGTCTTCACAGAAAAAGATTTCCATGGTCCTAATCACCATAACAATTTTTCACTCCACATTGAAGTCCTTAAACAATGACACAAAATAAAATGAGTCCTTATAGATAATGGATCTGGTTTAAATCTCTATACATTAAAGATGATCCACTTCTTGGGGCTCCCAAAAGATCTCCTAGAAATAAACAAAAGCATATCTATTAAAGCATATGATGAAAGAGACAGAGAATCAAAAGGAGTTATCATGCTACCACTAAAGGTTGGATTGACTGTAATCAATACTGAATTTCATGTCCTAGATTTGGACTTAACCATATAACATCTTGATTGGTTGACCCTAGATACATACATTGAAAGTGGTACCTTCTAAATATCATCAGTGCTTGAAATTTCCCCACCAAGGAATAGAGGTCAAAATTCTATGTGATCCGTTTCCCTTTTCTTTTTTTAAGAGATTAGAAGGTGTCCCAACAAATTTTTGTCCAGTTAGTGAGTTTGCTTTAAGGTTATACCTAGATCTCTTACCATAATAGAAACACCTTCCAAAAAAATTCCAGAGTTATCTAATATTGATTCTAGTTCCCCTAAAGGAAAAGAAAAGGTTGAAGATATTAAGGTCAATACTAAAATGAAGAAGGTTACCTTTTCTTATCAAGGAATGGAAGAGTATAAGTTTGAAAATGCCTTGTGTGTTGAAAAGCTACCAATCTTCCCTTGATCCTTTGGTAAACCTTCCCAAATACCACCTTATACAAATAAGGATACCATGCATGTTAATAAAACAACCTTTGAACATTGAGGTTCACTTAGTGATGAACACATGGAGTCTAATATCTTAGATTGGCTAAATTTTGATGGAAAAGATGATCCTGTGGAATTCCCTAAAGATAAGTATTTTAAGGCTCCTCCCATCATTGAAAACATTTGATATCATGAAACCAGCCTTGGACCTAAAGAAGATGGAATCAGACAACCCCTTGAGGCTAATAGCTATCCTAAAGGATGTTGTTTGGGCTCCATTAAACCAAAGGCATCCTTTGTTTACAACTACTGTATAGTTGAACCTAATTTTGAAACAATGAAAAACCAAAATTATGGTCCAAAAACAAAGTTGTTACCCACAATGGTGTCACTAATGTCAAAAGTGTACAAAATATTTAAGGTAGAGACAATAATAACAACAACAATTATCATCACCTAAGCAACAAAAATTCAAATCATGATACTCAGAATCATAATCAAAATAACTAACAATATCATAATCAATCACAATTCTTTCCTCACAAAAAAAAAAATTCCAATAACAGCTACAATTGTGACTATGATTGAAATAGAAATTTTACTAACTTTTGTGAACCCTTATATGCCATATTCTAGAAACTAGCGGATCACAATTTTATGGTTTTTCCCAACACATGACCTTTTGGAAAAAATCTACTCAAATCCAAGTGGTATAGGGAAAATGAATATTGCAATTACCATTGGATCAAAGAACATGACAATAAGATGTGTATCAAACTCAAAATCTTCATCCAAAAACTTGTTGATGATGGGGAAATTGAGGTTGAAGGAGGACCACCCTCAAAAAATGCTAAACTAAAGATGTTTCAAAGGTCATTCCCTAACCAAAACAATAAAAATAAAAATAAAAATAACAATACAAACAATATTAATTGGTCTTCCACATCTAACACACTCTATTATGACTATTCTACAAACCACATATCAGGCTTTGACTCCTTGTATGGAAAAATAGAAACGAATGATATATGTGGCTTTGAATCCATGTGTGGCCATATTGAAGAAGTAGACACTCATGTAAATACCCTTGTATTACAAGCAATTGATTGTGGTGCAACCACTTGGTGGGGAAGAATTACTTTGAAAGCTTCCACTCCCAATCCCACTAATCCATCAGTTCCACATGTGCCTACCATGTCATCCACTTCATAAAAACCCACTTCTCACTATAATGTCCTATCTCATTTAGGGAAGACTTTTAACAAATATCCATTCTAGAGCTTCTCACCACCTCACCTATCCACAAAGAAATCCTTGAGACTACTGCTTTAGTGTCTCATGTCCTTGAAAACATCAATGCATCTGAATTCATTGCCATGATTAGAAATCTTGCCACACAAAAACACCTTGTCTTCAGATAAAGATTTCAAAGTTCCTAATCACCACCACAATTTTTTGCTCCACATTGGAGTCCTTATACAATGACACAAAATAAAATGAGTTCTTATAGATAATAGATCTGGTTTAAACCTCTATACATTGAAAATGATCCACTTCTTTGGGCTTTCAAAAGATCTTCTAAACATCAATAAAAGGATAACCATTAAAGAATATGATGAAAGAGAAAGGGAATCAAAAGGGGTTATCATGTTGCCACTACAAGTTAGACCACATGTCATCAACATTGAATGTCATGTCCTAGATTTGGACTTACCATATAACATCTTGCTTGGTTGACCCTAGATATATAAACTAAAAGTGGTCCCATCTACTTATCATCAATGCTTAAA
Source organism: Cupressus sempervirens (assembly GCA_028749045.1). Taxonomy (NCBI): domain Eukaryota; kingdom Viridiplantae; phylum Streptophyta; class Pinopsida; order Cupressales; family Cupressaceae; genus Cupressus; species Cupressus sempervirens. The sequence continues at coordinate 374,958,333 of CM053783.1, forward strand.
ATTTCCCCACCAGGGAAGAGAGGTCATGATTCTAGGAGAACCTTTGCTTTTTGCTTTTCGTTAGAGATTGGAAGGTGCCCCAATGAATTTTTGTCCAGTCAGTGAGTTTCCTAAGGTTATACCTAGATCTCTCACCATAATAGAAATACCTTCCACAAAAATTCCATAGTCATCCAATATTGATTCAAGTTCCCATAAAGGAAAAGAGAAGGTTGAAGATATCAAGGTCAATACTACAATGAAGAAGGTTATCTTTGTCGATCAAGGAATGAGAGAGTATAAGTTTGAGAATGCCTTGTGTATGTGACAACAACCACTCTCCCCCCGATCCTTTTGTAAACCTTCCCAAATACCTCCCTCTACAAATAGGGATACTATGCATGTTAATAAAAAAAAACTTGAATATTGAGGTTCACTTAGTGATGAACACATGGAGTCTAATATCTTAGATTGGCTATATTATGATGAAAATGATGATCTTGTGGAATTCCCTAAAGATAAGTATGTCAAGGCTCCTCCCATCATAGAAAACATGAGATATCATGGCATAGGCCTTGGACCTAAAGAAGATGGAATTAGACAACCCCTCGAGGCTAATAGCTATCCTAAAGGATGAGGTTTAGGCTCTATTAAACCCAAGGTGACCTTTGCTAACAACTATTGTATGGTTGAACCTAATTTTGAGACTAAAGAGGAGGAATTCTTCAAAGTACCATTACAATACATTGAGGATGACCTAGAAAACCATGTCCATGCCATCACCATAGCCGACTTCTCCTTCATTGATCTACCCATCTCTAACCTTGACATGATAGACCAGAACTTCAAAACACACCAACAACTATCGATATCTATAACTTTGATGAAGCAGTGATGGCTCTTTTTGGCCTTAAGAATCTCCAAGATTATGAGCATGAGATCCAATACAATGAAGAAGCCTATTTTAGCCAAGTCAACTGCCTTAGTCACAAAAGTGAAAAAAATAAAATAAAAAATAAATAGAAGAAATATCCTCTAGTGAAAACTCTTTTGGAGCACTCTTGGATGAAGAAAAAGATAAAATAAACAACACATCTTCTAGTGAAAACCTCCTAGAGGCACCAGAAGAGGGTGAGGTTGAATTTCCATTTAGAACTCTACCACTAGAAAAGTCATCTATATTGAATGAAGAAACAAGTCTAGGTAATTTGGGTATGGTAGATAATCCACAAATCACCCACATTGCTACTACCCTAAGTCCAAAAGAACAAGAAGTGATGACCTAGTTCCTAAAGAAAGGAAAAATCAATTTTGCATGGACATACACAGACATGCCTAGTTTAGACACAAACTTGGTTGTGAATTACCTAGTAGTGGATCCAAAGATTAAACTTGTTAAGAAAAAGTTATACAAGATACATCCTAAGGTAGCACTCTTGGTAAAAGAAGAATTGCAAAAAATGTTAGAAGAAAAGTTCATCTGACCTATTGATTATCCTAAGTGGGTTTCCAACATTGTTCCTATAGGTAAAGCCTCTAGGGGTATCCACATATGTTTAAATTTTCAATATTTGAATCTCACATCTCTTAAGGATGATTTTTCACTACCCAACATAGAAATTATAATGGATTTGAAAGCCAAACATGAATTGTTATCTCTAATGGATAGATTCTCTAGTTATAATCAAATCAAAATTGTAGAAGAATACCAACATAAAATGACATTTAATACCCCATGGGGAACTTTCTATTATTAAGTCATGCCTTTTGGCTTTAAGAATGTCATTGCCACCTATCAACGTGTAATGACCACAATCTTTCATGATCTTCTACATGTAATAATGGAAGACTATGTTGATGACATCCTAGGAAAATCTAAGACATATGGTTCCCACATTGTTGTTCTTGCCACCATATTTTAAAGGGTGGAGAAATACAAAGTTCACCTTAATCCCAAGAAGTGTGTTTTTGGGGTCCAATCTAGAAAGTTATTAGGTTACATAGTGTCAAGAAGAGGCATTGAGGTAGACCCTGTAAAAGTAAAAGCCATCATGGAAATGTCTCCACCTACTACATTGAAACAACTTTTTAGCTTTCAAGGGCAGTTATTCTCCATTAGATGGTTTGTACCCTAGTTAGCAAATAAGGTTCATCTGCTCTACCACTTGCTTTGAAAAGACACCAAGTTTCAATGAGATTGCCTATGTCAAAAAGCATTTGAACAAGTCAAGGTATACTTAGCTAATCCACCAGTGCTAGTTCCTCCAATCGTAAGACGTCCTTTAATTCTCTACATTTTTGCTACTATAGTTGCACTAGGTTCTCTTTTAGCACAGCTAGATGAAAATGAAAATGATAAAGCTATCTACTATCTCAGTCAAACATTAGTTGGCTATGAGTTTAACTACACCACTAATGAGAGAGCTTGTTTGGCTATAGTCTTTTGTACACAAAAATTAAACCATTACATGCTTAATCATACTACACACCTCATTGCTAAGATAGATCCCCTCAAATATTTTCTCTCAAAAGATTCCCTTACTGGTCATGCTACAAAATGGATCTTGATTTAAGTAAATTTGACATTGTCTATAAAGACTGCCAGGCCATTAAGGGACAAGTCATTACCGACTAACCGATAGAAGCTCCTCTTTAAGGAGACCATTCTATCATAACAGAGTTTCTAGATGACACAATTATGACTATTACCCCTAGTACACAATAGAAACTATATTTTGATGGTTCTTTCACATAGAATGGATTGGGGACAAGTACTTTGTTTGTTCCACTACAAGGATACCTTATCCCTAAGTCTTACAAAATTTCATTCCCTTACCCAAACAATATAGCTAAGTATGAAGGACTAGCACCAAGGATATGTCAAGCTATCCAATGGAATATCAAGAACCTACTTGTCTTTGGGGATTCCCTTGGTCATTAGACAAGTTACAAATGAATATCAAACAAAGGATGAAAAGTTATTGCCATATCATTAGATAGTAGAATATCTTAAACAACATTTGACTGAGATAATATTTCAACAAATACCAAGGATATATAACAAAGTAGTAGATGCTATGCCCACCATAGCCTCCATAATCACCATGCCTGAATATAGTTCTAGGTGTGAATTTCTTATTGAGAATATTATTCTTCCTGCTTATGAGCAATCAGAATTAGAGCTGGTGTGTGAGATTATTGGTCTTCAGTCTCCATGGTGCTCTAACATTTTCACCTACCTTCATCATAAAACAATCCCCATAGCCCTTTCCATGAACCAAAGTGTTGGTGTTTTAAAATGCACAAAAACTACTAAGCGACAAAAGGCTTAATACCAAGGTAACAATACATACACAACCTAAAGACAAGCCAATTCTTATTAACAATTGCATATGCAAAGTACTTGGACCCAACTTCAACAAAACCACCTATGGTTTTCTACTCTTTTGGCTCTGCAAAACCAGGGCGGGTATACCCAGGGATGATTCAAAACTGGAACAACTGTATGAGGATGATTCTTATTTTCATTATGATTCTCATCTCACAATCCTCAAAACATATACATAATTCCTACCAACTGGATAAAAACATCCCATGAAATAGATATGGCCAAGAATTCTTCTATAGATCTGCAGATGTCCTTAACAATAGTGGCTAACTGTAGTTAAAACATTCCATGCAGACAAGTGCTGGCCAACTTTGAAGATCTACAGGAAATAAAAGTAAAATTTGATTTGATGATGCATTTGAATGACCATTTATAATACATTTCTCCTTCAGCTAAAATAACTTGATCAGTGCCTAATCCATTGGGGTTGAGAGTCTATAGCAAATTTTTAGATCTAATTTGTTGCTTTACAACAAATTCTATCAGCAATTCTTATCAAAAATGTATCATTCAAAATCCTTTTCAATACTTAAGGAATCTCATCACATTCATCAAAGCCTTTATTTAATCCATTGAATTAACAACAATGATAAATGGATATACAACCTAAATAGATTGCATTCAATTGCACAAGCTTTTACTCATACAACATCAAGGTAGCTAAGTATTTAAAAGGAGACAAAATTTAGAAAGAACTGATATGGGGACAGTTCACAATTTGTATTCATTTCATTTGAAAATGGTATACCCTTTACAATAGAATTAGAATGGCCTTCAGAAAGAAACACAACTCATTCTATATTCATGTATTCTCAAAGAATTGATAGAAAAATACATTATAAACTTGCTTTCAAAATTTGGACCAAAAACAGACTAAGCATAGTACTTAGAAGAAATAGAATTCGGACCCTTCTTTAGCCTTGGGATCTCACTTAAATAGTGTGAGATGCAACAAGCTTCAAGCTAAAGACAAATGACATGTGTCCTTTAAAAGGCACTCACATACACTTCTATCAAAAAGACAAGAACAAATAATAGAAAGGCTTGTTACATCAAACATTCCTTGGTGGGTCCCTTTCTGTTATGCTTCTTAGTTGTTGAGACAAGAAAATATGATCTGATTTTACAATCATTCTTCATCTTCAGAGTACATAGTCATGAGGTCTAAAAGTGATGTATCATCTTTAGTTACCTGCAAACTTACTTTAACGTGGGGATTTTCCATGTCTTCAATACTAACTACGAGGGTAACTGTTACTTTTGCATCTTCCTCCTCATCTTCTCCTGACATCTATTCTATAAACTAATTTTTCCATTTATTAAAAGCATCATCATCTGGCCAATCAAAACTTAGAGCTTCTCTTTGTATCATTATTAAAGAATTTGCACTTTCTTCTAAATCATCAAATTCTTTTCTCATAGCAGTATAAAATAACTATATTTTTACTAGCTCTTCATTTGTCTTTGCCCAGAACTAGTGGCTAGTTTCACTCATGATGTTTATTATTCTTTCATTAAATAACTCGTCCAACTCCCTTTTCCACTTTTCCTTTTCCTTTATTGTATCAACAGATTCTAAAGCACAAGGAAATAAAGTGAATTTTTCAGCAATATATCGGGAAAAATAGAGTGTTAATCTTTTCTGTAAAGAATCTCTTTTATCATCAAAATTTTCTAGCTTATTTAATAAATCAAAGATTTTCTCAACTTGATGATAAGGCATTTGGACTGCAGATATACATATGATTGTAATATCAATATTCCTCTCCCTCCATTTCTGTGCAAGAGGAGTCCGTTTATCCTTATCTCTGTTCAACTCATCCATGAGGGTTGCAATTCTTGTCAACTGATCAAAAAAAGTTGACCATTGTATTTTATCCTTCAAATATATCACACCCTGCTTTAATTTTTCTTCATACTAATTTTTTAATTTTACCTACAACTCATGTAATTTAGTTTTTTCTTCTTCAAAATCTTCTGCAGTATAGAATTGGGGCCTTTCAGGGGTGTCTGGTATTTCAATAATAGGGGTTGCTCCAACAAATGGCTATGAAGGGTATGCAATTCTAAGTTTACTGGACTCTCCCACCTTTCTTTTCCTGAGTACCTTCTCCATTTGAGACATCTTGTTTTCAAGCTCAATTCTCCTTTTTACTTCTTTATTGTAGGCATCCACCACTATTTCATACTTACTCTACAGGTTAGTCATTTCCTTTTCTTCTTTTTCTACAGTGGCCAAGGAAAATTTAGAATAGTCCACATTCATGTGGGCTGCCTGTACATGTGAAGTATCAGAGACCCTCCTCACAATGATACTCCCTGTTAGTCCTGAATCATCAGGCTATAATGGAGTAGTCCTGGATTCTCTTCTTAATGACCACATAACAAGGGTAGCTTGGTCATTACTGAATGCTGTTCCCAAGAATTCTTCTTTATCTAGATCCTATAATCCTAAATTATTTGACACAAAATTAAAAATTAAGGCATCAACAATATCCCAATTGGGAAATAATAAAATATTTACATCTTTCACCATCTGTCTACCCTCTTCAAGGGTTATATTCTAGAACTCTTGTATCATTTTTTCCTTTATTTGATTCTGAATAGAGGCTTTATCTATTTCTGGATGCTCTGTTTTCATATTCCTACATCTCTTCTCAAAAATGTGCATGTTTTCCCTCCATACAAACTGATGGAAAGCCCTAGATTTTACAAAACTATTATCAGACAAAAATTACTGACTGGCTTGTTCCAAAATAGGGTCTAATTCCCTTCCCCTGAAATCTACTATAGTTAATTCAAAACTCGACATAGGAGGCTCCTGGGGGTTCTCTTCATCAATTTCTGCTTGAGTAAAAAGAACTCCTTGTGATCCCATTTGTTCAATTTGCTCATTGGTGAGCTCCTCCTCCTCAATTCTGATTGGAGTTTGGGAAGGTGAGTAACCTTCATCATGAGATTGCTCTTCCCTTATTATTTTTCTTCTTTTGGGAGAAGGTTCAAGGGGTCTTTCTTCAAAAATAGTACTAGTAGATTCAATTATCTGCTTTCCTTTGTTTATAGTGGGCATCTGATCTCGAATAACAGTATATCCTGTCCTCATTTGCACAACCAGTGTACCTGCCCCTATGTTGGGGGTGAAACCCAATTTTCTCATAACTTCCCTGGCTTTATCTGGAAAAGAATCAATAAAATTTTGTTTCTTCTCATTCATTACCTCCATTATTTTGGGGAATGTATTCATGAGCTTATTTATTCTATTTGCATTAGTTGCAACATTACTAAGATGACTGTAATCCTTGTCAAAACAATTAATAAATTCCAAAACTTTTGAATAGACTCTCCATTTCTCTTTCTTTGTTTCTTACTCCTGGAGAGAATATTCATTCCTTATTATATCTTCAGGGACATAGAATTCATGTTGACTTGGACGAAGCTTGATCCTATGCCTAAGAGCAGAATTAAAGAAATCTTCTATGTCACAAAAATGAGAATGAGATACTGCCATCTTATACTGATCCAAAAATTTGTAGAGGAGGATCCACCCCTCTTTAGTTATTACAAACTGGTGAGCTATAGTGCAAGTAGGAAAAAATGATCCTGTTCCCTTTTTATGCAAAAAGGTCTCCTCCACTCCTCCCAACAGCCATAAGAATTCAGCTATTCCTACCTTTAAAGGCACCTGATAAGGTAGTACATGGGGTGTTTTTATCCAGTTGGTAGGAATTATGTATATGTTTTGAGGATTGTGAGATGAGAATCATAATGAAAATAAGAATCATCCTCATACAGTTGTTCCAGTTTTGAATCATCCCTAGTATACCTGCCCTGGTTTTGCAGAGCCAAAAGAGTAGAAAACCATCTATGGTTTTGTTGAAGTTGGGTCCAAGTACTTTGCATATGCAATTGTTAATAAGAATTGGCTTGTCTTTAGGTTGTGTATGTACTGTTACCTTGGTATTAAGCCTTTTGTCGCTTAGTAGTTTTTGTGCATTTTAAAACACCAACAAAATGGCGACCCTGCTGGGGAATATGAGAGGAAAGGTATCTCGGGGGCACAAAAAATAAAAGATGATAGAATATTTGCCTTACTTAAAAATTCAAATGTTTCGCACCTGAAAACTTACGAATAGAAAGAACGTAGGGTTTTCAAAGGTTTTTTCTTTCAAAGGCTAGCAAACGGATGGATTATCTAGAAACCCTATGTTTCACTTTATCAAAAAAATCTAACTTTTCTACAATTGGACAAAAGATTTCTATCACACAAAAAGTCAGACCAATAGTGGCTCTGTCTGGGGATGATAGACTACTTGAGTCTATGCAAGAATTCAGAATCTATGGGAGAGCAGACCACATACTTGGTGCAAAAATGACAACTTCTTCAGGGAGCACAAAACAACACATGGAAACAAACAACCAAACTACACAGGGATACTTACAAGGATTTATAGAAAATACAAAATGTACAAAACAATAGGAAACCCTAAAACTACTGTTCATGGAAGAAAATAAGTTTTTTTCAAGAAAAATACCTCTTCAAGAACTATCCATGAACTGGCAATTCAAGAATATTGTCAAATACATCTTTGAGTATATAAGAATCTTCACCCCACATATTTTCAATGAGCTATGGGCCTAACCAAATAGGATCAAATTTGCCATGTTTTCCTTTATCTTCAATTCTAGCATTCCACATTAAGACTAAATTTCCATTTTCAAATTTTCTGCTTACAATTATTTTATCATAGAGTGTCTTGACTTGCAATTGCAACTTTTGGTTTCTTAAAGATGCTTCTCTTTTGGTTTCAGTCAGTCCTACCAATTCATCCATTCTTTCTTGCATTTCATCTGTAGTATCTTCATCATATAACTGGATGTAATTGTATAGTCCCATCAAGTTGTTCTGAGGCATTCTGGCTTGAATCCCATACACTAAATCAAATGGAGCTACACCAATTGCTTTCTTTACAGTTACTCTGTCAGCCCATATTGCCAACTGTAACTTGGAATCTCATGCCTTTTTATTATCATCCAAGGTACTCTAAATGACCTTCAACAGGCTCTTATTTGTGGACTCAGCTTGTCCATTCCCTTGTGGATGATATGGAGTAGATGATGACCTTGTCATTCCATATTTATCACAAAACTTGATGAACTCCTCAAATCTGAAGCACATAGCATTATCTGTTACAATTATATGTGGACATCCAAATCTAGAAATAATATTATTCAATAGGAAATTATTTACCACTTTACTTGTTGCATTTCTTGCAGGGATAACCTCTACCCATTTTGTAAAGTAGTCAGTAGCAACCAGAATCTAAGAATAGCCAGTGCTAGACTTGGGGAAAATCTCTCTTATGAAGTCCAGACCCCATTGTTGAAAAGGTGCTTGAATCTCCATTGGCTTCAATGGAGTATTTCCTGAGAACTTTAGCTTTCCAGCAAACCTCTGACAAAGATCACATTTCCTAACCATAACTTGAGCATCCTTGAAAAGAGAAGGCCACTAGAATCCAGTCCTCATTATCTTATGTGTATTAGTTTTGGCCATATAGTGCCCCCCACACACTCCAGCATGAATTTCTTTCAAAACCTCTTTTGCCTTTTCCTTATCAACACCTTTCAATAATACTCCCTGAAAATTTCTCCACCATAGGTTGCTTTGGACAATTACATACCTAATGGCTTGCAATTTAGTATTCCTCTTTTCATTGTCAGGCAAATGGGGAGGAGCTTCCATGTGTTGCAAGTAATATATGACATTGGTATACCAATCACACTGGTCCGTGTCACACAAGTCAGCTTTGAGATCATCATTTACCGGATTTATCATATTAGCCTATAGATTAGCTTCAGCCATAAGTTTGGCCAAACCTTGACCCCTTACTAACTTTGTTATCTGTATATAATTGTTGAATTCCTGGATTCTATTGAACCATCTGCACCTCCTACCTGATACTTCCTATTGAGAAAATATATCCTTGACTGCAGCACTAGGTACAAAAGCGATAATAGTAGCACCTACCAAGTAACATCTGAAAGCTTTTACAGCCTTTACTAAAGCATAAGCTTGCTTTTCATTTATTTCATACTTAAGTTCAGCAGGCTGTAGTGACTTACTGAAAAAGGCAATAGGCTGCTCATATCCTTCTTGATTTTTCTGTAATAAGACTGCAACTATAGTATGGAATGATGCAAAAGAGAAAATATGCATGGGTTTTGCATAATCTGGGGTCCTTAGCACTGGAGCATTCTTTATTGCAATTTTTATATCCTAGAATGCTTGTGAAGGTTCACCATTCCAATCTATAATGGCTCCCTTCTTGAGCATCTTTGAGATGGGTCTACTGATTTCACCAAAATTTGTAACAAATCTCCTCAGAAAATTGACTTGGCCAAAAAAGGATTGAATTCCTTTCACATTTTTTGGTTTGGGGACTTTATCAATAGCTGCTACCCTTTCAGGATCTATTTTTACCCCATCCTTAGACACTATATGTCCCAATAGTTTGCCCTCTATGACCCCGAATGTGCATTTCTTTGGGTTTAAAGAAACTCCATATTCTAGGGCTTTTATAAAGATTTTCTCCAAATGTTTGCAGTGATCTTTGGCCTTATTAGAATAGGCTGTAAGATCATCCTAGTACACAATCATAAATTTGTCAATATACTCATGAAATGCCACATCCATGGCTCTTTAGAAAGTAGCTCCTGCATTAATCAAGCCAAAAGGAATCCTCACATACACATATGTTCCCCATGGGGTTGTGAAGGCTGTCTTGAACTGTTCACTTTCCTTTACTAGAACTTGATTGTATCCAAAGAAACTATCCATCATTGACATTAATTCAGAGCCAGTCACTTGCTGCAACATGGCTTCCATACTAGGTAAGCCATTATTGTCTTTCAGAGATGCAATGTTCAAATTTCTAAAATCAACACAAAGCCTAATATCTCCATTCTTCTTCTTGACAGGAACCAAGTTTGAAACCCAGGTGGAATGCCTGATTGGTTTGATTATCCCACCATCTCTTAGTTATGTCAGTTCTTCTTGCATTTTTGGGGCAAGGGTAGGATTGATTGGTCTCTATTTTTGCTTGAAAGGTCTTACATTTTCCTTCAATGGTATGACATGCTGGAAAAGATCCTCCCTGTAAGCCTTAAGGTCATCATATGACCAAGCAAAAACATGTTTGTATTTTCTAAGTAGGTCAATCAATGTTTTCCTAATTTTAACAGGGAGATTTTGGCCAATATAAACCTTTTTAGGAACTTCATTAGTACCCAAGTTTATTTCTTCTAACTCCTGAGGTTTGGGGTCGTTTACCCCTGATTTTACTCTATCTTGGTTATCAAAAATATTTTCCAAGACTACTAACCCCTTCGGCATCTTATTTGTTTTCAATTGCATTATCTCTTGACCAAAAATGGTTTCCTTCCCATTTATGGTTTCAATCAGTCCACTGTAATCCATTCCCTAACCGTGGTACTTGTCTTCATTCAACAAAAAATTTGTAATATCTTTGTCATTTTCAAAAACCTACCAATTTTCAATTTTTTCAGGTATGGAAGGTCTGTTTTGCACCTCAATCTGGGAGATTCCTGCAAATGATATCTCTTTTGGCTTGATTGCTACATTTTCCAACAGATCAACCATCTTATTTTGGGTCCTATCTCTCCATGAGATCCCAAATGCATCAAAGAATTCTATCTGATCCCAGACTGCATTTCTATATTGTTTCAATCTTCTATTCTTGGATGAGTAGGTTCCTTTAATCTGAGAGATAATTAGTTCAGAATCCCCTATGACACATAATTTCTTAATTCTATGATGTATGGCCACTTTGAGTCCTAGCAACAATGCTTCATATTCTGCAATATTTCCACGAATAGATAATTTTACAAATTCTGCCAGACTTCGACACACTTTCCTTCAGTAATTGCTTTTGCACAAGAATGGCTCAAAATCTTTGCTTGTGTAAGATGAACTGATGAAATCTTTTGTGTTATACTCTATTTTTTCATGCGCGATGCTTTCATGTTTAATTAATACAGAGAGTGGCACCACATTTTGTGTTTAAAACTACGCCGTCAATTTTCAAGAATCCTACGATCATGTGATACATAGAGAACAACTAGGTGTTGCACTTGACATGTTGGTCAATTCACCCAATGAAAACTTACCACGTACATAACTCTTTCCTTGATGGCGCTTATATCCAGACCCACTAACAACTGAGGACACGTGTTAGTAGGTTGCTACTTCTTTATGCATAAAGAACGAGCACCTTGCCATAGGAAAGCAGCAACAACCATTGATCTGATCTAAAATTGATAGATGATATGTTACTGGGCTTTCTCAAAAAGAAGGCGGTGGGCCCTATTCGCTATGTCACTATATATATCTCCCTCACAACTCTTCATAGCGAGAAGACGACGGTCATTGATCATAGGTCTAATCAAAGGTGAGGAAACTGCAGGTAGTCTTTTGATTCATATTCGCTACGTCGTATATCTTAAAGAGCATGCAACTTTTCAAAGCGAGGTAGCGAGGACTATTGATTCTGTTATAATCTGACGCTTAGGATCTCTTTGCATATTTTATCAGAAGGACATTGATGAAGTACAAAATTTTGCACAGCTGGCGCCCTTTAAGATCTTACTTTTAGTCTCAATCATCATCCCACGTCACCAAAGGTCCCACCAGCTCTTGATTTCACGAGGCCTCGCGAGTTCGCTAACAGCGAGATGTCAAATTTTTTTGATAGCTAGGTAGCAAGCTTTGACAACTTTGATGAATTTTGACACCGTGAAATGCAAGGGTTCATCGTATCATTATTTCTGCTATTAAACTACTTCTAACAACGATAGTTATTACTTGTCATGCCACCTAGTTTAGTCATGGTACTGACAAATTGCAATGTCACCAGCTCTTCAATTTCATGGGGCCTCACTACTTCGCTAACAACAAGATGTTAAATTTTTTCGATAGCAAGGTAGCAAAGCATCGGAAAAATTATCATTCTGGCTCAGACTTCAGACTGCTTCTGCTAGGTCCCCTTTCCTATTTTGTCAGTAATTGCAATGTATACTTGAATAATAAATCAGCCAGAAAACAAAGCTCTGACCGCCATATCTTCATTTTGTGGTCCCATTTTATAAACTATTCATTTTATCCATTGCATTGCCCAAAACACTATCCTAGGTGACATACTTTTTTGAAAACACTTTGATAAAACCCTCCTTCGATGTCTTATTTCAGATGAAGCCAAAATGGCATTAGAAGAACTTCATTAAGGAGTTTGTGGTGCCCATTCTAGTGGAATTATATTAGCAAAAAAGATACTCATAATGGGTTATTATTGGCCTACTATGGAAGTTGATGCCTATCATTTTGTGAAACAATGTGTTCCTTATCAACAACATGGAGATTTGATACACACTCCTATCCAAGACCTTCAACCTACCATCACACCATGCCCCTTTTCCCATCGATGTTTCAATCTTTTTGGTCAAATATATCCAAATTCTATAAATGGCCACAAGTATATTATTGTGACCATTGAGTACTTCACAAAGTGGGTTGAGGCTATCCCTTTAACCTACAGTACCAAAAAATAGGTTTCAAAGTTCATCTTGAACTTTTCAATTTAGTATCTCCCAAGACATCATAACTAATAATGAGACTCCTTTAAAAAATTACGAGGTTGCCAAATTGTGTAGGAAATTTGGAATCACCCAACATTTCTCCACCAAATACTTCTCCCAAGACAGTGGCCAAGCTAAAGCTACTAATAAAATCATTTTGAAAATCCTAAAGAAAATTGTTGATGCAGCTGGCCATTCCTGGCACCTCCAAATTGCTCCTGCCCTTTGGGCCTATCACATCTCCATTCGTACCCCCATAGGAGTCACTCCATTTTCCCTTGTTATGGATCTAAGGCTATATTACCCATCAAAATTGAGCTCCCTTTCCATAGAATCTCTCTCAAGAATCTGATATCTGAAGTCGAATATTGAGTTGCTTTCTTGCAAGGGTTGCAACTTGTCGATGAGAGATGCCTCGCTACCAAAAACCACCTCAACATGTATTGAAATCACCATCAACTCTAGTTTCACAAAAATGTTAGACCTCAAGAATTTGAGGTGGGTGACCTAGTGCTACAACATAACACGAGGAATCTCTAGAACTGAGAAAAGAAAGGAAAGTTTGAAGCTAATTGGTTTGGTTTATTTATCATTACAGACAAGTATGGTTCTAGGGCATATCAGATTGTGACTTCAAAGGGAGATCCACTCCTTGATCCTATAAATATTCAGCACCTCAACTAGTTCTATGCTTTAGTTTCATAGTTCCTGTATAGTGTTGTTAAAGTTCCACAGAAATCCAAAAAAAATAGAAAATAAAAATACTCCAAAAAAATTTGTAAAATGTTCTTGAAGAAAAGACAAAAAAGAGAAAAAAATTCCTGAAAAAAGTTTGTTGTCAATAAGGTCCATTATCTACAAGACTAATATCACTTCACCACATTTCTCTAATTTCATCCCATCTTTGTGTAGAAGTCCTATTTGGTTCACACTTTTCATGCATCCAATAAAAGACCACTTATATGTGAGACCTCCATCCATGTTTAATTTTTCAAAAGATCTCTAGTCCATGAGGCTATTTCTCGTCAAATGTTTGCCCTACTTCCATTATCCTAAGTTTTTTTTCCATAGTAGTGATTGCAACAAAACCTAAAAAAAATCATGATTGAGACTTAATGATTCAAGAAACTTGTTATTTTCATAGCTATTGCCAATAAAAACTCATGACAACAACTTAGAAAAAAAAATCTTTTATAGGATGACTCCTTCCTAGACATGGCACCACAAGCTTCACTCTCAGACTAATTTTCCTAGCAAGAACTGTGGACTGAATGACTACTTGGTCATGCAGTCTCTTTTAGTTGATTTCATCTTTGTGTGTTAGTAGTATCCTTTTATGGTGTACCTCAATCTTCCATATCCTAGTACCACCTAAAGGGTTCCACCTGACTAGATGTGTCATTTGTGGTGTGATATGTTTTTAATGCTTTAATACATCTATGTTAGTTTCTGAGTTATGACTATGCACTACTTACTAGGGGCACTAAGTTGGCACACTTTCCACCAAGATTCCTAAAAGGAATTTGGGTGTGCCTAGACCTCTCCAATATGTATATATCATTTTTTCCATCATGACTATGGAAACTACATCTATTGTCCTAAAGTCTCTATTTTTTTGAGAGTCTAGTCCACTTAAAGGAATCTTGTCATCTATGCTTCTATAGCATTTGGTGCATAACTCCTTTTGCAAAATCAAAATAGGGTGTGCTCTCCCATATGAACATAACTGAATCCCATGCATTCATGTAGTTCAGATGCATTTAGATTAATCATTATCCAATTCACCCTGCTTCATTCCAATCTTACCAATAGGTCATGCAAGGCCTTATTTTTAGCCTTTTTCTTTCCCTTTTCATTCTTGTGTATAGTTTTGAGAAACGGGGAACCATATATTCCTCTTTCACCCCATTTCCTCGAGGGGGCACCCTCCTCCCTTTTTTTTGCTATGACATGACTCTTGCAAATCCTTTCCTCGTTGGAGAAACCTATATTTTCTTTTCTTTGATGAAATGTTGTCCCAACACTGCATCAAAGAGGGGCAAAATGTAGAAACTTAAAATTGTCCTAAACACTATATTAATTTATTAATATTTCTCTTCACATTATAATTTATAATTTATTATTAATTATATTTGTCATATTCTTCTACTTATTTAATTAAATAGGTGCACTTCCCTAATGTATTTAAATTTAATTTGAATACTTCCCCCTAATGTGTTAAATTAACTTAATGCATAGTGCTCCATAAACCCCCTTAAAAATAAATTCCAATTTATTTAATTTCTCTCCACTTTATTAAATTCTATAATACTATATTTAAATTTAATCCTAATCCCACCTAAAGCCTAGCCTACTACCCATCACTCTCATCCTTCTAAGCCTACCCACTAGTTAACCCCACTTTATTATCCTAATACCCTCTTAAACACCTTTTAGCTCCTAAGTGGTTTCTCACACATGTGCAAGCAACTCAAAGCCCAAGAAAGCCCCCACTTTCATTAATTCCTCCAAAAGCCTCTTGCACCCTTGTCCCCCATTCCTTTTTCTAAGGTTGCTCACACATGTGTAAGAACACCTCGAGCCATATTAATCACAAAAAGTGTATGTTCACCTTTGCATGGCTTATCCCCTTAGCCCATCTGTCTCCCTTGTGGCACCTATGTGGATGCCACATAGGTGCCACCTCCCCAAGCCATCTCTCAAGCCTATAAATAGAACCCTTGTCTGAAGCATTTCCCATCTCCCTCATTTGCATTGTTATCATGCTAGTATAATTTTAGAGCTCTTAGTAGTTTTATGCATTTTGCTAACCTTTGGTAGTTGCTAGCTTTATTTTATTTGCATGGTTAACTTAGTTTAGTTTCTTGCATCAATCTTCACCATCCTTGAATGGTTTGAGTATAGTTGCATCCATAAGCATTGTGTGAAGCATTCTCCTCACATCTAGTTAGCTTCATGCATCTTGCACTTCATTTCAATCATCTTGGGATTCTACCATTGTGTTTGGGAGAGCACATCCCCATCCCTCCAACTAGAGCACACCAACAAGGTTCACATGGGTGCCCTTGTTGAGATGCTTCGAGGTTGTGTGGGAATCATATCTATTGGTTGATTAGCTTAGTAAAATACAAGTAGTTTTAGCTATTTCCATTATTTGAATCTTGATATATGAACATGTACAACTGACATTTTCCTTTTTTAAGCATGCTTCCAACAGGTAGTTTTTCACGTATTCTACCAAAAAAGGCACCTATCTACACAAAAATTGGTAATCAACTAGGCTCTTATGATATGATATGTTTATTTCTATTATAGACATCCTTTCTTCCTTATGACATTAGATATTTCTTTTCATTATACACTTGATCATGTTCTATATAACGTCTTTGAAGATTGGGTATATGGTTGAAATGTATCATGTTTTATATGTTCATTATTTGGGCTTTTAATACATTGTTTATAATGTGTTAATTATTATTTGTCCTTAAGCTAACTCATGATGCCTAACATATGTGTGTGTTTACTTTGCTTGGTGTGTCTTCTAGATGAGGGGAAGTAGTCATAGTTACCTCTTTGAGAGATTTGCATGACATCACACTCCTCTTTCCTTGTCTATTACTTCTTGTATATATATGTATATATTATGTATTTTGTCTGTTGGTGATGCACATGTGTACAAGTATCAAGTATCATACTCAACCTTGATACTTAGGTCTGAGCATGCCTCAAAATCCTTGAACCAATTTTTGTTAAAGGAGATGGAACCATGATCCATATAGGAATCCTTATATCCTTAGAAGTGTAATAGGAAGTCAGCCACCTAGTCTATGGATTTTTTAAATCATTTTTTTAATGATTTTATCAATCAATTCTAGTATTTAGAATTATGTGTTCATGAACTAGATATTTGTATTTAATATAAATTGTCTATGATATTTTTTTGGTATATTTATATAAGAGTATATGGGTGCACACACATATATATATACCTATACAAATATACATCATTACATAGTTAATGTATTTAAGTATTTGTGTATGTTATTAATTGTTTGTGAGTGATTTATTAATACACTTAGATATAAAGAGAAATTTGTTAGATTATAAAAACAAAAAAAATTAAAAGGGATACAATAAAAAATATAAGTATTTAAAAAAAAAAACATGCATTCAAGAGAAAAAAGCAACATGTGTTATTCAAGTGGAAGAATACGAGTCCAAAACATAAATACAATGATGGGCATAAAAAAATGGGTTATAAAGCACTAGAGAGGGCATTTCCATCATTTTTGGACCATTTATTCATTATAAACCCCTAAAATATTCTTAATTTACCCTAATATGAATAAACAACTTGTAAAATAGTAGTTAATTACATAAATTAAGGCAATTTCAAATCTTGGAATTACTATTATTTTAAAGGGTGGTGTCTTTTTAGCTAAAGGGGCATGAAAGCTAATCAAGAACATAAATATGTGGTTTAAAATGTAAATATGAAGGGGGAGGATGGCTGAAAGGTAGAAGAGAGATTGGTTGTACTTTTTATGAATATTTTTATGGAGACAAATTATTGATATGTGAGGGAGAGTTTGAGAGTATAATTCTTTAAGGATTTATATGTTTCTTTCCTTTCTGGAGAGATATTTATATATGATAATTTAAAGGTTTGAGAGAGGGATTTATTACCATACGATTTCTTTTTCTTCAATGGATACTTGTGAAAGTGGAGAGGGTTTTAATGATTGATCTCAAGTGGATTTATTTTATTCTATTTGTCTCCTAATTACTCCTGCTTCTATTGAATCTTCGTAGGACTTAAGGTTTGGATTGAACTTATTAATTGAATTATTTATTTGATTAAATATAGAACTATTTATATTTTCTCTTGAGCTATGATTTTTCTATGGTATTTAGCCACTATTTTTTGGAGATATATTATTTTCTATTAGAGGGTTGTTGGTCACTCAACTCATGGAATATTGTATTAGTATATCTTCCACGTGTTATTATCCATGTTTTTTTGTGTATGCTACATATTTCTAATATATGCTTGATTTGAGGGTTTTTATCTAGTTTGACCTCCTACTTGATTTTTTCTGCTCCCAATTATTGTTTAAGACACCATAGGCATGCTAAATTTCTATGTGATGTATAAACCTTATACTTAGCATTGAAAATTCTTGTAAGGACATATTATTAGAGTCTTTGTGATTTATAATTGTTTATGTATTGTGATGCTTGTATGATGAGTTAGGGTCTCAGTTAAATTGGGGGTATGGGACCCTACGAATGTTATTCCCTAAACTCTTCTATGATTTTGGATCTATATTTTTTAGTAGGGTAGATACCCTATATGTTAGAGATCAATGCCATGTATAGGCTAGCTCTACATGTGAATTTTTATAATCAAGTGGAAACATTTATAAAATTAATGGGTTATGGGGGTTTGGGAATTCATATTAATCAAGAAAATAAGGATGTATTGTTGGAGTACTCAGAGAGAAGATTTTCTATGCAGTAGGAGAGCCTTTGACTTGGGGGAATGATCCCAACACTACATGACCACCAATATCCTATTGGAGTACTTAGCGAGAAGATGCTCTATGGAGTAGGATTGTCTTTGGATCTTGGTAAGGATACGAACACTATAGGAATACATGATGATACTCACCTAGATGTGGTTGAATCCCTAACTTTTCTTTTGCTTCTGGTTGTCCATTTGCCTTTTGATTTCATTTTAAGCATTATGATTTGTGTGGCCTTAAGATATCTTTGTACTTTGAATTTTTGGGTATAAGACATAGATTATCTTAGAGCATATGTGGATCATGGTATTATCTCCTAGCTCAGGGGAGTGGACCATTTTTGGCTCCACATGACTATGTGGTAAAACATTTTTGAGGTATTGATCAAGTTTATGGATCCTTGTTGAGCAGTTGTTAAATATCAATTCTTGAAATTCATTTGTTGCATTTCCTTGGAAGAAATATATGTAATATTGTAATGTAAAATATTGAAGAAAGAACAAGTCATATGTATATGTATCATGGAATAAAAAGATATGTAATAAGGGTATCTCTAGGAGAAATAAAGGGAAATGTAAACATATTGTATTATTTAAAAAGGTGAATGAAGTTATGATGATGCCATAACATTGTATATTTTGTATTTAGATGAATGTATGATGAAATAAAGAACCATATACTCTTAATAATATTATTAGTGAATATAAGGTTATTTGGTTTACATGTATGGTTGATGGTTTAAATCTATTTCATGTATCTTTATTGCACATTAAGTAGATACATTTGATTGTAAGGATTAGGACATTAGTTCCTAATGTGTAAAGGGATATTAGGATGGATAATGTATTTTTTGATGTTTTGATAGCTTTGGTAGGATAAACTTGTGAGGTCAAAAGTGTAAGGAAAATTGCAACAAAGAATATAACTGTTTCCACATAACCCATGATAGATCTGAAACAAATATGTAATTAAAACACACATTCAAGAGAATATACAACATGCCCTCAAAAATGTGACACAAGACATACCTTGGGAAAACCTAATTGAGGGAAAAACCCAACCTCCAATAACATCCATCACCATGTATTATTCAACAAAAAAACCATTGATACAACTATGAAAGCCTTCAAAGCCATAGTCACAACCAAACAATCTATGTGAACAAGCATGAATCTGCACATCCCATGTCATGCTTCCAACCTTCACAAATGCTCCCTTGGCTAACCTATCAAGCCTTGTCCCTCTTGACTCTTTCCCCCTTTTCCTTCAATCTTCTCACATACAACAACTACCCTAGTAATCGTTTATACAATAGCAAGTCCCACAAAACCACCAAGTGGTATTACATAAACCATGTGCTACCTAACCCATTGACCCCGCATATAATATTATAAGTTTTATTTCTTTTCTCCAATATTAAATAATTACATGAAATAGTATCACAAAGTTACAATACAACTAATCAAGTATATCCCATGGGAATATTTACATGTTGCACGTCTATCTAGGTGAAACATTACTTAATAAAATAAAATAATAATATATAAAAATATTATGCAATGTATGTAACACCCATTATCTCAAAAATCTCCCACTTGTTTTAAACATTACATAGGGTTAATCTGTAGCCATATAAATGAACAAAGGAACAATCCCTCCTAGCACATCCACCATCATGGATCAAAGTACACAAAGTGCTCCATCCTAGTACCCACAACAAAATCAAAGTATCCAATATCTCAAACATGAATGATTTCACCTCCTATTATACTAGTACCAATAGACATACATAGAAGCCATCCAAAGAGAAATCCACGCAACTTGTCACATTAGAAGATCATAAAATCCTGTACCAACTAAAATGCCAAGCACAAAAACCTGATCCAAAGGTAATCACTTGCATTTCTAGTTCTCAAAATATCAATAGCTGAAATAACACCCATAGTAAGTGCCAAATCCATCCAACTATCCATACCTCCAAATGTATACCAAGTGAATCTCACAAAATCAACATTTCCAATCTATAACCTGAAACCACAAGCTTCAAGAGAAATACCTGCCACATGTAAACCAAGAAGCTCCCACTAAAAAAGATAATGTTAAATCTATAACCAGTCCACTCACAACATATTAGAGAAGTAAATCCATGTAGTCTCAAGGACATCCACAACATATTAACCAATAACCTACAAGAACAACTCTCATAACCAATCTCGAATGCTCTCCCAAGTTCTACACAACCAATAGAGGAAAATAGATAAAGGAATAAGCATACCATCTCTCACATGACATACATGAGCAAAAACCAATGATCACAATCTCTAATCAATCTCAAATCCGATGTAAGTAAAACTAAACATCTAGGTAGATAACCAAGACCAAATAAAAACCATGCAAATCATAACCTATATCATGTCCTTCTACACACACCTCTAGATGTAAACTGTGCAAGTAAGATCTCCTCCATAAAACCCCAATAAGAAGCCTCAAAAACATTGAAACCATACCATATAACTAATCATGGATATAAGAATCTCACAATAAGATCAAACTCATAAAACATTCCTAAACCAAAGAATATGCCCAATATAAAACCATCTCCCAAACTCAACCAACATAATAACATATGCAAATGGAGATAACCAATGCTAAACCATCTCACAAATGAACCCTTCAGAACTAACTAATGTACCATAGCTCAAGATCCATATCCATGAAAGATAAGCATAAACATATTATACTTGAGAAAAATAATGGGATATACCTCTCAAGTAGAAAAACAACAAGTAGACCAAGAGTGGGGAATGAGAACGCTCATCAAGATATCCAAGTCTCCACCCAAGACTCGTATGAGAACAATCTCCTCTCAAGTCCATATTAGGTGAATGCTGCTTAGACTTCCTGCTAAAACCATCAACCATCCCAACAAATAATTCTCTAATCCATGAGAAATTAACATGACCACCATCTCTAAGTATCCATAAGCACATGTAACTAATCAATCCATGCCAACTCCAAATGCAACATAGCAATATCATGAAGTATCCAACTTATGATCAATGTACTCAATACCAAGAAACTAAATCAAGATCAATGTCAAAGTTTCAACCATGGCCTTAGGAACATAAACATGACAACATGATCTAAACCATCTCAAAAGAGACGACATTCTCCATATGAACATACTATAACATGCCAGAAATCTAAACACATATCAAGAGTAACCATGACATAGAAAAAATGAAACCATCCTAACACCAAGGATAAAATGTCAAATGAAAGCATAAACCACACCTTTATCAAGAACCCCATTAGTCCTCAAGATGCAACCATTTCCACACACCATGAAGAAATACCATCTCCACATACTATGAAGAACCATCTCCATAGACCATGAAGATAACAAAGAACCCCATGAGTCCTCAATATCTAACCATTTTCACACACCATGAAGATAACCAAGTGCACCATCCAAGTGTTAAAGATGCTTCTGCAGTAACAAGATCTAAGACAAACCTCCAATATCTACAAACACTCAATAAACATATCAATGCCAATAATTGCCACTCAATTGTGGTACCAAGTCATCCATAGAATTGTAAAATCCATCTCCTACATGAAGATCCTCTAGGACTACACTCACACAATAAAAGTATCAGTACCAAGTGAAATTAAGAAGATATAAACCAAACTAGGAACTAATTCTACACTGTCACCTCATCACTATCACAAAATCTCACTAAACCATGTATCCAAGCTATCCATGACATCATGATGAAAAACCATCCTCTAACCATGAGAATCAACCAAGGCATCAAACCATCAAAGAACTCAAAGTGCACATCATGAACTCCTCAAAAAAAACCAAATAACTATGATCCTCAACTAAAAAGATATACCACCATAACCAAATTAGAAATCCAAGCCAATAAACATCAAGGATGTACCTATATATCCAATCATGTCATGCCAAAATCTATGACACCATGATCACATCCATGAACTGAGCATCTAACTCTTAATATGTTCAACTTGTGAACATAAAATAGTCAACCACAATTCACAATGACTATACATGGTAACAACATCTCATCCCTTCTACATGAAGAAAAAGTAACAAATCATGTGACTTAGGAAATAGACAACCCAAATCCAAGCCACCAATTTGAATATGCGTCAATAATGAAAGATCAATGGGAAAAGACAACCCATAACCAAGCTATAAATGCAACTTGTAAGTGTAGACTGCTTACAATACTACACAACTTGTAGACCCAACAAGTCATCATACATATCCAAACCAAACATTGATAACCATATCATTATGAGACAAATCTGAAATATGAACTAAGTATACAATGACATCAAATCTTAAATCTCCAAACATACAATGTCATAAACTCACAACACTACCATAGTCAAAAAATATACCATAAACTATTTAGATCAATATATTACCAAATAAAGCATGCCAAACCTACACCAAATCTAAACCAATGTGTAAAGCTCTGCAAGAGCTTTCTATTGACTACTTGAAGTCCAAAATTTGACTCAGTATGCCCAAGTTATGCCCTAATTTGTACTCAAAATAAATAACATTTGAATTTAGGGCTCTTAAAACCTAACCAAATGTCAAAATCATAGAACCAAACCTACACCACATTGTAGTTCTTTGAATTAGCTTTCCAACACCCATAAGAAGTCTAAAATCTAACATCCAGAGAGAAAGTTATGATTGTTTTACTAAGACAGTCTTTTAACCATTTTCATCGTGATTTTTTTTTTGTGATGAAAATTCTGACGGGATTAAATTTGACAGCCATCATGGGCTAAAACTAAAAAACTCTTTCATTTCCTCTAATCATGGCCAAACTAGGGCATATTATATACCAAAATTTATGAAAATGTTAGCCTAGATCCAATGGTGAGGTCTATTTTTACCTAGGAGGTCATTTCTACAAGCTCCCCTCTAAAACTCTCATTTAAATCAAACATCACAAAAATCCATTTGTTCAAAAATTTCACATGCTCAAAAATCTGCCAACATCCTATCATAACAACAAACCCAAAGCCCTTAGATCTGCAATAAACAACTCATATATCTTGCCCTTTCTTTTATCCTTTCATGTGTTCTCATGGATTCAATCAAGGGCTACAATAATAAAACCATAGCTCTGATACCACTTGTAAGAAAACTTAAAACAAAGAATATAACCATTTCCACATAACCCATAATAGATCTGAAATAAATATGTAATTAAAGTCCACATGCAAGAGAATAGACAACATACCCACACAAATGTGACACAAGATATATCCTAGGAAACCCTCATTGAGGGAAAAACCCAGCCTCCAAAAGCATTCATCACCATGTATCATTCAGCAAAAACACCATTGCAATACAACCATGAAAGCCTTCACAGCCATAGCTATAACCAAACAATCAATGTGAACAAGCATGAATCCACACATCCCATGCCATGTTTCCAACCTTTACAAATGTTCCTTTGGCTAACCTATCAAGCCTTGTCCTACTCGACTCTTTCTCCTTTTGCCTTCAATCTTCTCACATACAAAAACTACCCTTGTGGCTACTTATATAGTAGCAAGTCCCACAAAACTACCAAGTGGTATTACATAAACCATGTGCTACCTAGCCCATTGACCCCACATTTAATATTAGAAATTTAATTTCTTTTCCCCAATATTAAATAATTACATGAAATATTATCATAATATTACAATACAACTCATCAAGTATATCCTGTGAGAATCTTTACATATTGCATGTCCATCTAGGTGCAACATTACATAATAAAATAAAATAATACAATATAACAATATTATGAAATTTGTGCAACACCCATTATCTAAACAAAAAGAAATTTACACACACACACACACACACACACACACAAATTAATATCATTATATTTATCATATTGTTGAATAGACATCTCGAAGGGACATGTCTATTCTCTTGGTTTGTTCCTCATACAAATACAAGGACACTACCATTTGGAAAACACATACCAAATACAATGGCAATACCATTACAAATTCAAAAATCCTCGCAATACTAACATGGCATTGGAGGAAGGTTTCTTCAAATTAGTATTATAGACTAGAAGATAGATCTAAAGAGAAAAGTTTGGAAGTAAGATTTCAATTAAGACATTGATGAATGGGAAATATCTTTGTGAATGATTTTGGTGCAACATTCAAGGATATAGTAAATTGTTTCCTAAAAATAGTATCATCTTGTGATTTGAATATCAAATTATTATTTTAGTCTCATTAATATTATCCAATGTATATGGATGCCTAGCATGTTATTCCATGGGTCTAAAATGTAAAGGAATCAATGTATGTGGTGACTAAAATAGAACAACCAGACTTGGACCATAGGTCTATAAATAAGTAACCTATGTGTTTTATTCTACCAAGTACAAGAAATGCTGAAACAACAAGAAAAAAGGAGATTCATAAGTGAGGTTTATTGCAACATATTTTATTTCAAACATTAATCAAGAGAAATATGTTGATGTGCAAAATGAGTAACCATGTTGACATTGGAGTTTCAGAATGGTTGAAGGCAATATCTGGAGCTAATGAGACATGATATAATGGAAGATTATATCTATAGTGAATGAATATATTAATATAGCGTACTAAAGGTAGAATAAAGAATAAATAGTTCTTATAATATTATGAATCATCTCTAGAAATTTTAACTTATAAGAATTAGATTTATTCATTCAACATTGTATACATTACAAGTTGATGGCACAAATAATATCAAGCAACCACAATGGTTTGAGCTCAGGTGATAGGTCTACCTATTCAAAAATTAGTTGCATTATTAAATGGTTTTAGTTCACTATCTTTAGAGTACGTCCAAGAGTATGTTTAAACATATCATCTTTGGTGTGATATTGTGAAGAAGATAGCAAAACATTTAGTACTAACCTAGAAAGTTCTCGACTCATGTTCACTAGATTACATCACTTCATTCATATGTGAATACAATCATTAGTATCATAGACAAGGAAGAATTTTATCTTGACACATATGATACAGTCATGTATAGCTTCAATAGAAATAGTTGGCTAGTGGTTATGAAAAAGGTTATTTACAATGAATAAGAGTTGCAATGATCAAGTCATCCCTAATGATGACTTCTTCCATGTATGCCAATACCAACAACACCATTACCAACCTTAGCAATAATGGTAGTGCCACAATTCCTTTTAGTATAGGTGCTAAGACCATCAAACAATGAAAAATGAACTTAGTGCATTAATATTATTACTATGGAGGAAGACATAGATTACAATAAATCACTAATTGTCATGGAGTTAAGAGGGAAGTGAATGGAGATACATTGGACCATCGATAATACAAAGGGGGAGGACAAATTCATCAATGACATCTATATGTAATACCTCAAGGCATGTCAAATAATATTTCCAATCATGTAACTTGAGAGTGACAGTGGTTGCACACTTATCCAAGTTACAATCATTCACTGGGACCAAGAAACCATTGGAAATAAAGAAGCATTTGAAAATCCAAAATTAGGTTTGACCTAACATCATACATGAAAGACAAAACATGTCATGAGTAGTATTCCATGTCCCATGGGTATGGAGAACCCACCACCACTTGAGAAGAGATTAAAGGGAGGATATTTGAATATAAGAAGGTAAATTAAGGTTGGTATATTATAATGCCTATGCATTGAATTTACTATTATTTTTTATTTATTACACACACACATACACATAGATATATATAGATATAGATATATATAATGAAGAGTTCTCCTATGATGTTATATATATAAATAAGATAAATATATTTGTCATTAAATTAATAACATTAAATTAATAAAGTATTGTATTTCTAATGTAATAAATCTCCTTTATTTATTCTATTTCTATATGTACTATAAGTGCTATTTTCCTTGATCTATTCCTCTAAGAATGTTATTGCAAGAAGAGGGAGGTTGAGATTAAGAGGGATCTTGACATTTCATTAGAGACAAACTTGAAAGAGGGGAAGAAGATAAAGAATGAGATTCAATAAACCTTCAAAAATCTTAGTCATATTAATTCATCAGGAGTAAATGATAGGATATCTCAAAGGTATGCTTGTACAATTGCTATCTAGGCTATACTAGACATAGTCTTCTCTAGACCCTAATCTCAATTCTAGGGCCTGAGAAGTCTTGGTAAACCTATCCTAGGAATTCCCTAACTGAACTCTATAAGTGACTTCTTTTGTGCTTCACCTTGAGGGATGACTATCATTAGGATGCTTCAAACATTCACTCTTCCTTAGAGATCTCCAAGAAAAACTTCACCAGTACTATAGGGGGTCTATCCATAAATAAAATATTCACTTTAATTCTAGATAAATCCATTTGAATAGGGTATCTTAGGTTTTCCTATCGAGTTCAGGATTTGCAATGGATTTGGCCCAATAGGCCTAATAGGCAAATTCGCCCTAGTAAGTGGGTTTTTACCAATTCTTTCACAAAACTCCCAAACAATCCCCAAAAAAAATTGATATTTAGATACTCATTTTTTATACCTTAAATATTTTTTGTGGTCTTAGGTCCCTAGGTCATCCGTACAATGGATTCCTAAAATGTAGGGTTAATAGGGCTAATAGGGATGAATTTGTGTTGATCACTAATTTCTACTATGAAATATACCTAAATGGATTGATCAATGCTTAATCTAAATACTAGGTGTCTTTAGGACTACTAGACTTCAAAAACCATACTTGTTTCCATGCTCTCTCTTTCCCTTGCACATGTACACCAATTTTGCACTGTCATGCACCTAGTCGAGCTCACTGATCTCGCTTCGAGCATGATGTTAAAAATAGCTAACCTACTTCCAAAGATCTTTATTCTACACACACAACCTCCAATGGCTTCTCTAACATATTCCTCTAGACTGTGATAATTTTAATGGTGGACAACTATGGGGAATCCATAAAAGAAAAAAGTCTACTTCTTCCCGAACAACTACTTTGTTTACAAAATAGTTTCTAAACCTACTCTGATGAATTCAAAAAAACTTAAGTAATGAAAAGAAAATGCTTAAGACTATCTAATCTACACAAATCTAACACTAACTCACACAAAACAATCCATAAACACATTTCCATTCAATGCAAGATGGATGCCACTCCAAAACAAAATTCTAAACTCTATTCCACTTTTGAATATTTGCTACATCACACTCTACCTTAGGAAATGAGATCCTAGAAGATTATATATTCCCTACCCTTTATTTTAGGCTATTATGGAAACTACCCATGATTATTCCTTGAAGAGAATCCAAACTTGCAATTTGTTGTCATGCAATTTTTAAAAATTGCATAATATTGTCAAACAACATTGTGATAACTTTTATTTCTTTTTTTTCAAAATTCATGCTAAGGGTCCCTAATCGACCTAGAATGATGTAGAAACATCCTACGAAATAATTTAGGAAAAATTATTTCCTTTCCCAAGCCTTAAAGTCTTTAAGACCTACTTTTCCCACTTTAGGCCTAATCTAGCACTATCAAGTATTAAAACATTAAACACCTAGGTTGGAGTGATCTTAGTCTAATCCACCTAGGAACAAACAAGAAGGACCTTCTAAGGTAAAAAAATACACTAATGACTTGGTTAAGGTTAGTACAAGCCAAAATTTCAACAAGTTTGAGGAATCAGCCTAGGTGCTCCTGCACCAGTAAACCATGTTGTGATGGATTTTCTAGTGATCAATAAATTATGGTAGTCAAGAGGAATTTGTTTCATGAATATAAGTCATGACCATGTGATTTTAATAGGCCTACCCCCTGTGTAAATCATGAGGAAGTGATGACTTCCAAATGATCATCACTTGAAATTTGCAGAAGTTACTATGATGTGACAATCTTATAGCAACTTCTATTATGAGATCAAACAAATTGAGTATATGTTGAATGTCTTGCATCTCAACATTTTGGAAGACCATTACTCAAGATTATTTGGTGAATATTTTGATATTCTAAGAGATGAATACTATTGATATTATATGTGATATTGAAACCTTTTGAGTACTCTATGAATATCATTGATATTCTATGAGACCAATACTCTTGATATCGGATGTGATATCAAAACCTTTTGAGTACTTAGTGAATTTCATTGATATTCTGGGAGGCCAATACTCATAATATCAACTGTGATATCAAAATGGTGGATATCATCTAATCAAAGATATATTTTTCCAACCTATAATACTAATGGTGTAATACATGTCCTATGTTTATCCTCCCTAGCTAAGAGGGAATGCTTATGTTTTGATAGCTTTGGTAGGATAAACTTGTGGGATCAAAATAGATTAATATAATCATAGTCACACACACACACACACACACACACACACACATCTATGAATTAATATCAGTATATTTATCATATTGTTGAATAGACATGTCCTGAAGGGACATGTTTATTCTCTTTGTTTATTCCTCATACGTATACAAGGACACTACCATTTGGAAAATACATACCAAATGAAATGGTACTTGGCATTAGAAATGAATTTTTTTTCCCAAACTTAATAATATTAAATCATAAGTAGATGTAACACTAATAGATGGATTAACTTAAGTAGTAAGGATGAAATGTTAGAAAGGAAATTAAGTAATATTGTTTAAGGGTAATATTAAGGAACTTGTTAGGACTTTAATATTGGCAATATGGTTAGTTGGATGTCTAGAGAGTTGTCATTTATGGCAACATGTATTCAACATTTCATTTATGCATTTATAGATAGAAAACTATGTTAAGTGTTAGATAGTTTGCAATAGTATAGAGGCAGATGTGATGTATATGGACAACACACTTCAAGTTAGCTCATACGAAATTGAGGTTAGATTTATTACAAATTTATGATGATGTAAGTCAGTGCACAAATGTGTATGGGCAATATGATGCAAGTTAAAGTTAAAATACCAATTCAGCTATTTGACAGAACATAACAGAGTACCTCAAAAATATGAGTTGTATGACTTAACGAATTATTTTGTGACAAAATAATTACTAAGTTGTGATGAGCCAAATTTTTGGATATTAATCCATAAGTGATTTTATATAATGTCAAGCATATGAAGACATGAAGGCTGACTGAGAAGAGAATTATTAATTTGCGAGATATAAGTAGAGATCTTATCATGTGTAAATAAAGTGGTAGTTGATGTGAAAGAAGTATGAAATGAGAACTATTATGAAGATAGCTTGAAAGATATACAAGCCTTATGTGATGTGAGATATAACATATTATAAGATAAAGTGTGAGTTTTAGTAGTGAGAAAGTATTTATGTATACCTATGCTTGTGAAGAACTTTATTGATTATTACATGTTAGGGAAGCAAGCTCTTCTTGCATACATTGCATTTGATCTACCACCTCCTAAAAAGGTTGAGACTTATAACAAGGCTTAGTCCTCTAACAATATGTACTTCATAGACTTCTAACAGGGTCAATATCCTTAACATGATTCTTTTCTTAGTGGATCATCTAGTGGGTATCATCCCCATCAAGGTTTTCCCTTGGCCACGATTTCCCTAGTTAAAAATAAATGGTGTATGAGTTCTTTATGTATGGTTATGTTTAGTCTTTAGCATTGTTAGTTTAATTTCATATGCAAGTTATTAAGTAATAAACAATATTTAGTTGTGGATAAAAGTTTGTATAATATTGATTCACCCCCCTCTCAATATTATTTATTTCTAACAATTGGTATTAGATTGTAGTTACTTTGAAGAGGCTTAACAACTTGAGTAAGATCCCTATGTATATGGAATAGTTAAAGAGGAATCTTGAAGAAGCTCTTGAACAGATTGACCTTCTCACAAATGAAAGATATAACCTAAAAGATATGTATGAAGATGCAAAATTTTATACTGGCAAACTGAAAGACAAGATTGATGATCTAGAATTTGGTAAGGGATCAAATGTGTAGAGTGGTGTTGATGATGAAGTAGGAAATATCAAGAAAGAAAATGAGATCTTGAAACATGAGTTAAAAATTGTGGAAATTAAGTTGAGTCTTAAGAAAGATGGAAGTAAGAGTGACCTTGATCTAAAATTTGAGAATACTGACATTAGATCCCAGTTGAGTGTTGTAACATTTGAACTAGATTCTATTAAGATTGAACATGCAAAATTGGAAAAGTACAATACCATTGTGAAGGGAGAATTCACACAAGCCAAGCAATAGGTAGAGAAACTTTATTCTAGTAGTGATAAAATTGATGAACATATATTTCACCAAAGAACTTCTTATGATAAGATAGGGCTTGGTTACCTTATTGGAAATAAATCTGCCAAGAAATTTGAAATTAGAAAAGAACTAGATCCAGTTGTTGAATCCCCTAAAGAATCTAATCTAAGTAAGATTGAATCAAGCATTACTACCAAAGCATCTAAAGAGATTGAACTAGTTGATTTTTCTATGAAACATGATGAGCCTAATAAAATAGAGCAAGTTGATAAACCTAAGCAAGATGAACCACCCAAGGAAGTTAGACATGAATTCATAGGTAGATCTTTCATATGCAATGAAAGTGGTCATATGAAAAGATATTGCATAGGTAAGTCTTTCAAATCTATTACTAATTTCTATTGTTAAAATTGTCATGGTTATGGACATAAATTAGTAGATTGCAAGAGACCTAAGTTTTATATAAAATGTTTAAGATTTGATCCTTTCATGTCTTTAGCTATCATATATAATTAGATATTATTATTTATACTTCACTCGGTCAATTAACTCCAATAAAACAAACACTTAATCGAATATATTAAAGGAAAATAATGTCCTATAGAAAAAAAGGAATGTACATATTTGAAAATGACTTTGATTCAAAATTATCCTTGTATCCTCTTTTTATAGTGTTAATCTAACTTCGGTCATTTAGATGCTTACAATTGAATGTCCCTTTTTTCAATTTCCCTAATGAACATCTAAAATTAAGGAATTTTCACATCATACAAACAACCTCCTAATTTTTATAGTACAATGTACACACACACACACACACACACTTTTTTAATTTTAATTTTTTCTGTGTGTGCCTACATACACACATTTTTCAATATTTGTTATACATTCAAGATAGATTTTATCTTGAGAGAAAATGTTGGGTTGATTTCATATATTTGAGTTGGCTAGTGTCATAATTGAATGTTTTATAAAAGAGACATTGTGGAAAACCAGAAGTTTAGCTCATCCATGAATGTCAATAGATTGAACAATTGTTAAAACAATATTTTGTACCTATTGCAATACTCAAAATAGTTAATGTTTCTATTTTAGCATTCTAACAATATTCTATTTTTTAATTTACATTTACATTTTATAGTGACAAACTTAATGTTATACATTTGGGATCTATTGTAAAATACTAATTTATCATAATTTTCCACATGATGATGCTATCCAAATATTTTTCAAGGATGTTCATGTACATACATACATACATACATACATACATACATATATACATACATAAATAAATACATATATACATACACACATATAGACAGACATACGTACGTACGTACATACATACATACATACATACATACATACATACATACATACATACATATATATATATATATATATATATATATATATATATATATATATATATATATATATATATATATATATATATATATATATCACCTTTAAGAGTTTGTATAAATGCCTTAGTTATTTTAGTACAATTTCATTTATCCATATCTTGAGCTTTAATGTTGGGATAGATTTAATTATTACATTGGTTTAATTTCAATTATTAATCAAATAAACCTAGACATGTTTAAAAAAGGTCTTTAAAAAAAAAGACTAGTTTTGGTGCAACTTTAGTTGATGAGGTTTCAACCAAATGTACAAGTTGCTAAAACTAATTAAATTTTGTTTTGAGGATTGTTGTGAAGTGTCTATTTTCTTTATTTTTTGTACTTGTTTTAATCATGACATCAAAATTACAATAGATAATTTACAAGTATAATATACACAAAATCATATGGTACACCCTCTTAGTGGTTCACATGTTCATTAAAATTGGGGCCAAATGACATTTTATATCCTAATCTTTTACATCATTATCCCCAAATATTTATCATTAATCTCCAAACCTATTTTTCTACATATTGTTAACATAATCCTAATTAAAGATAATAAATTTCTTCAATCTATGAATTGTAACATATATAATTCTTTGTGAGAACCCTAATTTCTCACCTTGTCAAAATTTTGGGTAGCATTTATCAAAATCAGATTTGCAAATTGAATTTGTACATTAAATACAATTTGAACATTAAAAATTAGAATCACTTCCATACATAACCTAAAATGATATAAAACCCATTAATTTTTTTATAAAATCTTCATCTAAATCAACCAATTTTTGTTTCAAAGATGGATGAATCAACACCCAATATCTACTATTCCACCATCAATTATTTTAGCTTGCTATATATAATTAATATATGTTATGATTATTCTGGTGAGAGTATAGGTTTGAGTGCTTTGTATGTCTATCCTATGCTACCAAGCATTCCTTTGGAGATTTGAATTTGCATACGGCTCTTATTTTCACAACACTAACTTTTCATAGGGATCTCCCTTTCCCAAGAAAGTGAAGAAAGATTGCCTAAGGTTACTCATGTTAGAATTCTTTTAGAATAACTGAGAGGGGGGTGAATCAGTTATTCAAGGTCCAATAATGTCCAATACAACTTTTTCTTTCTAGCCTTTTTACTTTCTTGTCGAATCCTTAATGGCATATAATTGAAATTATCATGCATGCAATTGAACATTAAACAATCATGAAAAGTAAACATGCATCACCACATAACACAAAGGATTTTGGTGACCTAGAAACCCTCCAGGAATAAGAAGGTAAAATTGGGGTGGCGATGATACTCACAAAATTACTGCGTAATAGATTTCAACCACTTCTGATTGTTTTCCCTGTTAAAGGCCTACCCTGTTAAAGGCTTTACACACTGTCAGATGTGACCCTATTAAAGGATTTCTACACCCTATTAGGAGTGTGCCCTGTTAGAGGACTTATGAACATTCAACTTAGAATGCCACCCTGTTAAGGGATTTACGTAGAGTTGTTAGGCCCACCCAAGTCCATGGGATTTACAGTCACCCTTGAGGCTCATCCACCTAGCTATTAAGCTAACCTAGCAATGTAGGATTTCAATGTCTAATACAATGGTAAGAAAGTATTAGAAAGGTTTTGACCTGATAAAGATTGCAACTCTAACCTTACAGATTTCAAATCACTCTTCAGTTCTTTTCTTTGCTTGACTTTTCTTCCTTGCAATGCTAATAGCTTGTCCACCCTTCAAGATTTGTCTTCTTGAGTTCTTCCACTCGTTATGCTAATGCACTCTATGGTTACTTGATCAACTTAGAGTCTTGATACTCTATGCTTACTCCTTACTGTGTCCTCCTTTTGACACTTCACACTAGCCTTCTCTTGGCTTCTTCACACGACCACACTTATGACCAACTCCCTCGCACACTTGATCTCTGACTTGTAACTCCTTATAAAGAAGTTTTGTTCTTCATTTCCCACTCAAATCTTCCCACTCATCAATTTGATTTGATCTAGGAGAATGATATTGTTTTCCCTCCAAATTGTTTCTTCAAAAAATTCATGATAAGTCCATCAACATTCACCTTGAATTGGTTTGCATGGTTTACATAAAATTCTGTGACATCTACTCATCATCCTTATCATCCAACTAATTCACAAAATTCAATGTAACAAACTTATCATTAATGATTTGGCGAATCTTTTTGACTTAACAAATAATGCAACAACTCGACATCATTGGTTTACTAATGCTCGACATTAACTAGGCCTAGATTGCTTGGCATCCTCTATAGTTTCTTCTTTACTCGACACCTAAATCTCTCTTGAATTGCTTGGCTTCTACTATTTTCTTGAATCACTCATCTTCTATTTACTCCGTAGTGCTTGGCTCCTATTGGATCCTGAGTTACTTAGCTTCTACTTAATCAACACCTGAAGGATCGCTCGACACACACTGAAGTTGAACTTGCTCAACTTCAACTAGTTTTCTCGACACTCAAAAATGAACTCAGTTAGGTTCTACAAATGACTTAGTTAAACCTTACATCTTTGATGTGTCTCAGTGTGTCCATTCTCTTAGAGTAAGTCATCAATAGACTATTTCATCAATGGCTTAGCTGATCCTTATACTTCATTACAACATCATAACTTCAACCTTTCTCTAGGTGCTCTAGTTACATCTTATTGATTGCCTCCTCCTTGTCAATCAACCAATTGATAGTATTTGGATCACTTAAGCAATTGTCATTCCTGCAAGTAGCAAGTTTCACATCAATGAAAAAATAATGATTCAAAAAATTCTCTACCAGTTCCACTATTCTTCATTCATGATCTTTTCAATCATTTCCAACAACTCAGATGTTTTCCAAATTCAATATATAGAATTTAGTTTGTGGGCTACTCTGATTGAAGTACACTACACATCTCTGATTTTAATAATGAAATGTGTCTTACTAATTTATTTATCAAAGACTATATAGGCACAATAGAAAACAAATACTAACTTTTTAGCAGACTTCCCACGGTAATGTTGATGAAACCATTTTAGAGTCTTCTTACCTTTACCCTTCTGAGTCCTATAATATCCAACTTATCTGTCAAGTTGGTGCATTGTTTTGAGCCTCACTAGGGACTGAGTTGTGAAAGTGGACATTGTTACCTTGGCTCCTTTGCCTTTGGTTGGGCAAGCTGTAGCATGGAAGACTATTGCTTGAGGAATTAGATCCAATTTGAATGGTCTTTTGATCCAATCCTTTGTCAATTCATGACATGCCTAGCCCTATGATTCATATCTTAGTTTTCTTCCTTATTTATTTTTTCTTTCATAATGGGTTGATAAAAAATCTTGTCTCTATTATACAATGGATCAAGGACATCATCTATGTCTTGTTGTACTACCTTTAAAGGAGCCTTTATATTCAAAGCACTACTTCCCAAATAGGGAGTCATCCTAAAATATTCCCTTATACAAATATCATAGTCATCTACTATGTTCATCCAATGGTCCTCGATTACATCTTCATGTTGGAATGTTTTTCCTACTAAGTACTACACTCTTGACGAGGAGACTTATATTCCTCCAAAGGATATTGATCCCACTCAGGCTCAAAATATGGAATATCTTATCTCTGGACCACACTAAATGGTCCTATAGTAATGGGCCACACCCAGGTTATCTTGTGTTGCTTCCTTACTCTGTCACATGCAGACAAGAGTTGTCAAGTAATCTCCAACAATATAAATCTATCACTAGGATACCTAGGGAGCTTCTTGGGATTGATAGTGGTACCTGCTACCCTCAAATAAGAGAATGTCTAAATATGGATGTAATAGGCATCAACTTATAAAATCTTTGCTGCTGCCTCATCTGGCATCCTTTTCGCATAATCCCCTTCAATGAACTAGATAATCACAAAAATAAAAGCATCATTCACTATCCTATAATCCTTTTTGTGCTCTGGAAGCTTTTTCTTTGCCAACTAAGGGTATACTATATAGGGCCATGTATTTGCATCTTACATGCTATCATTTTTTAACAATCTCAGATAATCTATTGCTCTTGTAGTTAACATGTTCAGCAAATAGGATGTCATGTAGAACTTATGGTTGTTCTTATGTGTCACCAACTACTCATCCAAGTTCTCACTAGGAATCAAAGTCCAACCAATTGGCATCTTTGCTATTTTGATAGTCTCAATGAAATGCACCATCCCTATGTTTAGGTGTCCCAATGCTGGTAACCCCATGACACTACTCAAGAGTATTATAGAAAATTCAATATCTTCTTTTATATAACCCCTTTTCATGTCCACTTTGCTTGCTTTATGCTCCAAAGGAGTCTTCTCAATGAGGTATGAGGATTGGATGATTTTTGATGCTTCCTTTACATGTTGTATATACCATCTTTCCACCCGGTGATAGGTTAATCTAATAAATTGATCTGCTCTTGGGAGATGGAATACCTTGTCTATGTTCTTAGGTCAAAGCTCAAACATAATCTCTCTAGTTATACTCTTTACTACCCTTTCCTTAGAGAAATAGTTTTCTGCTAGTGCCATGACCAATTCTCAGGATTGTACTGATATTGGGTGTGATGCTACTTGTTGACTTGTCCTGATTGAATAAGAGTAGATATCAATGGGGATCTCTCTGTAAGTTTATTATACAATACTAGGAATGCATTCCAGTCAGTATGGCCAAGTTCAGTGTCCCGAATCTTTGAATAGTCATCTTGGAAGTGTGACTTTGCAAGAACACCTTAAAACTTGAAAACCACTAGTTTCGAGACCAATTTTGTAGCCAAGAAGGATAATAAAGAAGCCATTGAATCTGCACAAAATTAAGATCCATTAGTTCAGAGATATGCAAAAAAAAGCACACTTGGTGCACCTTAGAGGTGCACTAGGTAGGTTGCCTTACACTTCAACCTTTATTTCTAAGGGTGCAAACCTAGCACACCTCATGGGATGGGGTGTGCTAAATGCAATCCCTTTGATCCTTAAGGGATGCTTTTAGTGTAAAGGTGCATAGCTATGCACCTATACTTAGGTGTTAGCTTTTAAAAAAAAATTTAAAGGTTTTTTAATGTTTTAAAAGCAAGGTGTGCATCTTGAGCAATTGAGGAGGTTCCCAAGATGTGTACCTTATGCCTTAACCTATATTTCATGTGTTGTGTGTGCAGGTGGAGCAGACCAGTGCACCTCAGGAGGTGCAATAATGCAGAAGACTACAGTGAGAGGAGAAAATAAGGTGAGGAGAAAGGGGGTCCTGAGATTTATAGACCTATGGCTTAGTGCACCCCTTAGAGGTGCGCAGCTATGCAACTACACATTTCTAAGAGGGAAATGCTTAACTCTCTTTACTACCTTAGCGCACTAGTGCACTTGGGGAGGTGCGCTAGGTGCACATTTTTACTTGCAAACAAATGAATTTCTCACTCAAAATTTAGGTTTCTAAATTTAGGTTTTTAGGCTAGGACTTAGATTGGCCAAAAACATTAGGCAAAACCCTAAAAAGGACTTGGACCCAGAATAGGGATCTAAAAAGCTAAAAAAATAAATTAGGGGGTCCTCATTTCTAGGCAAAATGGGGGGTGCATTGTGAAAACACAATAGATATGAACAAGAAATGAGAAAGGCAAACCCATATTTTAAGGGGTTTTATCTTGATGAGGAATATTTGGCCAGATTAGATAAATGTGTATATAATTTTGATGAGTTAGTGTTGTTAGTTTGTGGTGACTGATTAGGGAAGTACTATACATACTCCATAATTCCTCACCAAGTTTCAGGGTCGAGCCGACCTTCGAGAAGGGGTTTGGGGGTAGAGCCCCTAATTTTTTTTTGGTCCTATTTTATCAGGATTTTGGGTTGACATGTAATTATTAATTGTAACCCTAAAGTGGTAAAAATACTTGTATAAGCATGCTTAGGGTTAGGGATTGTTATAAGATGATGCAAAAATTGATTCTTATGGTAGTATTGAGTTGTAAGGGATTATAGATTGTAATTAGTTTGTAATTATTGGATCATAATAATATCAAACTTACTGTTTGGTGGATGTAGCCCACGGATTGGGTGAACCATGTTAAATCTTGGTGTCTTGTGTTCTTTTTTGTTAGATCTATTATTTTCTGATATTGGTTATATTTGCATGTAACTATTATTTTTGTTCGTGGTTTAATCCTAACAAGTGGTATCAAAGCAGGGTTTTTTTTTTCAGTTATCCTCTACAGGAAAGTCTCACGATTGAGTGGGAGGTTCATAGTCAAGTGGGAGTGTTGGAAAATGAGGATAAGCTGAGGGTTGATAGGTTTAATGGGTAGAACTTTCAGTATGAAAGATGCAAATGGTAGATTATCTTTATCAGAAGGATTTATGGAAGCCATTAGAAGGCAAAGCCAAGGAGGGATCTACATCAAATGATGAATGTGATCTTTTGAATAGAAAGGCACTTGGAAGAATTCTATTATGTCTGGCACCATTCATGGAATTTAATATTACAAAAGCAAATACGACAAAAGAGTTGATGAAAACCCTAGCGACACTATATGAAAAGCCCTTCTCTGCAAACAAGGTATTTCTTATGAAGTGTTTATTTAATATGAAAATGGTAGAAGGTGGATCTATTGCAAATCATTTAAAATAGTTTAATACTATTAATAGTCAGTTATCTTCTATGAGTATCAATTTTGATGAAGAAATTAGGGCTCTCTCGATTTTGGGTTCTTTGCCTGAAGGCTGGAATCGCTTGGTAATGGTTGTGAGTAATTTTGTTCCTAGATCTAGTACCCTAAAATATGATGATGTGATTGGTGTTATTTTGAGTGAGGAAACTTGTAGGAAAACCTTAGGTGGATCTACATTAGGATATTCTTTGAATGCAGAAAGCAAGGGTAGAATGACTAAGAGAGGAAGGAATTCCAAAAATTATGGGAAATCAAGAGGAAATTCAAAGGGGAGGAGGTCTCAATCGAGAGGACCAAATGACTGCTAATACTGTGGGAAACCAGGGCATAAAAAGAAAGATTGTTGGAATTGAAAGAAAAATGAAGGAGATAAATTAGATGGAGATGAGGAGGCAAATGTGGTAAGTAACAAATCCGAAGAGGATGCTTTGCTTCTATCTTTAGAAAGTGTTGTTGATTGATGGGTTTTATATTCTAGTTCTTCATTTCATGCTACACCTCATAGAGGTTATTTCATTGATTATGTCCAAGGGGATTTTGGACTTGTTTATTTGGGGGATAATGAACTCTATCAGATTGTTGGAAAGGAAAAAGTTAAGATTAAGTTGTAGAATGGGAATCATTGGCTACTACATGATGTAAGAAATGTTGCAAGGCTGAGTAGGAATTTAATTTCTGTAGGGCAACTTGGTGATGAGGGTTTGTAGTTGTTTTTAATGATAAAAATTGGAAGGTTTCAAAAGGTGTGAAAGTAGGCACCTTATATCTTTATCCAGGTCATATTGTTCCTTCTAATTTAATTGTTTTAGAGAAAAATAATGTTCAAGAACAATTGTTGAGTTGAGTAGGGAGAAAAAATAGCTATTGTAAACTCTGATACAACACTATGGCACAATAGACTTGGGCACATGAGTGAGAAAGGTATGAAAGTACTTCATTCAAATAAAGTTTTACTAGGTCTAAAATGTGTTAATATGGATTTTTGTGAAAGTTGTGTGTATGGAAAAACAAAAGAGAGTGAGTTTTGTGAAGACTAGGAAGAAAAACAAAAAGGAGAAATTAGATCTTGTGCATACCGATGTATGGGGATCGAATCAGGTATCTTACATTGGTGGCTCTCATTATTATGTAACATTTATTGATGACACAACTAGAAAAGTATGGGTTTATTTCTTTAGACATAAATTTGATGTATTTCAAACTTTTAAGAAATGGAAATGCTTGGTTGAAAATGAGACTGGTAAGAAATTAAAATATCTCAGATCTGATAATGGTGGTGAGTATTACAGTAATGAATTTGAAGATTATTGCTCCACTAATAGTATTCATAGACAAAAAACTATTCCAAGGACTCCATAGGAAAATGGAGTTGTTGAACGCATGAACATGACTATAATGGAGTGCACAAGGAGCATGAGGTTACATGTTGGGTTGCCCTTACACGTGTGGGTGAAGGCTATCAATACTAGTATATATTTGATTAATAGATGTCCCTCTAGTCCTTTGGGTTGTGATATTCTAGAGGAAGCATGGGCTGGTAAGAAGGTGAGTTATTCTTTTCTCAAAACCTTTAGTTGTGAAGAACTTGCTCACATAGATTTTGAAAACAGAACCAAGCTAGAAGCTAAGTCAAAGAAATGTGTATTTTTTGGATATAGCATTAATGAATCTGGTTATAGGCTTTGGGATTTTGAAACTCATAAAATTATAAGAAGTAAGGATGTCATATTAAATGAGAAAGTGTTGTAGAAAGATCTGTTGCAACAACATGAGAAGAAAGAAGATGATTATGTAGTACTGGATGATACTCTAAAAGATGATGTTCTAACCATTCCTCATTATGTGCAACAACCCCAAAAAAAAATACTACACACACCAATGAATGTAAGATAGTCAACAAGATAAATTAGACCTCCAAAAAGTTTTTCTCCCTCTTTGTATTCTATTTTACGTACTGATGTTGGTGAACTTGAATGTTATGATGAAGCTATGTAGGTGGATACTAAGATTTAGTGGGAGTGTGCAATGAAAGATGAAATGGACTCTTTGAAGAAGAATAAGGCATGGGATTTATGCAAGTAAAAGGGCTTCACAGAATAAGTGGGGTTATAGGTTGAAAGAAGAGGAAGGATGTAAGAAAAGATCTAAAGCCAGGTTAGTTGTAAGAGGATTTGCATGGAAAAAATGTATCTGATTTTGATGAGATATTTTCACCTGTTGTTAAGATGACTTCTATCTGTACTATTTTAAGTATTGTGGCTAGTGAAGATTTTCATTTAGATGAACTAGATGTTAAAATAGCCTTCCTTCATGGTGATTTTGATAAAGAGATATATATGGCTCAGCCACATGGATTTGAGGTAAAAGGTAAGGAGAACCTAGTGTGCAAATTGAAGAAAAGTTTATGTGGCTTGAAGTAAGCACCTCAGCAATGATATCTGAAATTTGATAGTTTTATGCATGAGTATGGTTATAGCAAGTGTCATTTAGATAATTATGTTTATTTTAAGAGGTTGGATGATGATAGCTACATTATTTTATGTTTATATATTAATGATATGCTTGTAGCTGGGTCTAACATGGATCATATTAAGGGGTTGAAACGCTAGTTAGCACATGCATTTTTTATGAAGGATTTGGGGGCAGAAAAAAAAATCTTTGGTATGAATATTTGTAGAGGTAGGAAGAAAAAAAAATTAACACTATCTCAGGATGATTATGTGGAGAAGGTGTTGCAGTGTTTCTCTATGTAGAATGCTAAAGCTATCAGCACACCTTTACCTAGTCATTTAAAGTTGACTAAGGAGATGTGTCCCAAGACACAAGAAGAGGAGGATAAGATGTCCAAGGTACCCTATGCTTTAGCTATAGGAAGCTTGATATATGGCATGGTATGTACAAGGAAAAATATTGCACATGCAGTGGGAGTCGTTAGCATGTATATGAGTCACCAGGAATTGAGCATTAGAATGCAGTCAAATGGATTCTTAGATATCTGAGAGGAACATTCAATAAGTGTTTACACTTTGGGGGCTCTACTACTAATTTGTAGGGCTATGTTTACTTAGATTGGGTAGGGGATATTAATACCACATGGAGTACTATAGGTTATGTCTTTTCTATTGGTGGGGTAGCCATGAGCTAGGTTTCTAGGTTACAAAAGATTAATGTGCTATCCACTACAAAGGCAGAGTATGTTGCTATTACATAGGTAGCAAAGGAGATGATATGGATTTAGTTATTCTTAGAAGAATTAGGACACCCTTAAAAGGATAATTATTTGTTTATAGATAGTCAGAGTGCCATTCATCTTGCCAAGAATTCAACTCTACATTCAAAGACCAAACACATACAGTTGCAGTACCATTTCATTCAGTCAGTTTTGGAGGATGGACAGTTAAAGTTGGATAAGATACATACAGATGACAATCCAACAAATATGTTGACAAAGGTAGTAACAAGGGAGAAGCTAAAATCATCTTCAACTTTGGTTAGTCTTCTAGACTAAACATTATTAAAAGGACAACAGAGTCTAGGGTGATTTGATCCAGTGGGAATCTCATGGAGTAGCTACATAGCTATAGGATCACTCTCCAAGTGGGAGATTATTGTTTAGTATGGAGTCTGATTAGTCCCCAAGTGTGAGATTGTTAGATTGTGGTGACTAATCAAGGAAGTATTGTAATTATTAATTATAACCCTAAAGTGGTAAAAATACTTGTATAAAAGGGCTTAGGGTTAGGGATTGTTTTTTATAAGGTGATGCAAAAATTGCTTCTTGCGGTGGTATTGAGCTATAAGGGATTACAAATTGTAATCAAGTTGTAATTAATTGATTGTAATAATATCGAATTTGCTATTTTGTGGATGTAGCCCAGGGATTGGGTGAACCACATTAAATCTTGGTGTCTTGTGTTCTTTTCTACGTGATCTATTATTCTTTTCTATGTGATCTATTATTTTTTGATATTGGTTATATTTGCATGTAATTGTTATTTTTGTCTGTGGTTTAATCCTAACAAGTGTCTCAAGTCCTGGAATCAATTAGAAAGAAAATTGACCCATACTACTTTGATGATGAATACAAAGTGGAGGTGTCTGATAAAGAAGATCATTTTGAAGAGGATAAACCCAAACGAGATGTGCCTGAGAGTTCTACATGGGCAGAACAAAGACACAAGAAGTAGAAAATGGTAGAAATACCAGATACCAGATAAGGCTCAACAAAAGGCTCTTCGGATCTTGCCATGGGGGAGAAAATATTTTGATGATGTTAGAAGGAGATTCCTAATATCCCAGGCATCTGAAGATGAGCAGAGGACAAAAAGGCTGCAATTAGAGGCACAAATGATTGATGACCAAATCATTGAGGCTAAGGAGTTTATGAATGATGACAATTTCATCAAGTCAAATAAATTAAAAAGCTTCTTTTTTAAAATAAAGAGAAGTGAATTAAAATTACAGATGAAGCCTAGAGATTTAGATGAAGTAATTGTTGGGGTGGTACAAAATTTGTAGAAGTATGACCCTGCCAGTGAAGGCCTCACTATTGAAGAGGCTAGGGATCTAGTTAGGAGAAGTGGAATGATTATATTCCTAGGATGGGATCTAAGTTCTTCTTTTCTACTAGATCAAATAAGAAGACAAGAGAGATTAGTTTTCTTTAAGGATGAAAGTCAATATCGAGAGATGATGGGATCAGGGTTCAATGTGGATGCCCAAACAATGGCCATATGGAGTTTAGCTCTAGAGGATGAGAAGCCCACTTTCATGGAAATAAAAGAGTCCCCTAGGGGAAACATTATATTTTGGCATGTGCAATCTATTTCTAGTGACCAGATCTTGGAAATGCATACTTCTGTAGCATTAATGGGTAAGCACAAGATGGACACTCTCCAAGCCTAGCTTAAAAAGACATATGAACAATTTATTAGGAAAATGAGTAGTTATGAGGAAGGAATGAAGAATATTTTTTTCCTATAATGAAATATTATTAAGTTGGAGATGGAGGTGGCATCATTAAAGAAAGTTGTCAGAACTATCATAGAAGTTTAAGACAAAAATGAAAAAATAGAGGGCCAGACTTTTGAAGTAGGGGAAACATTAGGCTAGCTTATGGAAGTTGATATAGAAAATCTAGAAGCTAGCAAGGAGGTAGAAATAAGAGATATGACAAATTTCTTGATCCATAAGATTAATGCATTAATTTTTTTTCACAAAATGTGCATGGTAGCTACATTGCACTAGAGGGAGTGGAATACAAATGTGTAGAATCCATTGCTCTATTATCTCCATTATTCAATACATGGGGCCCATACATTCAATTTTTTGATAGTATAATTATGATACTCCCCCAAAGGAAAGACCTACCAAGGGCAACCATTGTGCATACAAGAAAACCCATCCATAAGGTGTGAGATCTAAATGGTTTCTTTGGAGGGAAGATACAACTAG
This sequence comes from Cupressus sempervirens, assembly GCA_028749045.1. NCBI lineage: Eukaryota > Viridiplantae > Streptophyta > Pinopsida > Cupressales > Cupressaceae > Cupressus > Cupressus sempervirens. The sequence goes on from CM053783.1 coordinate 375,002,696, forward strand.
TCCAAAATAAGATGAAAAAAATTGTTGCTGGGACACCAAATTTTGTGCCTACAATTTTGGATAGTGAGGGAAAAATAAAGGACTGGGTTGAATGGTCATCATCTTTTGAAAGTATTCTTGATCATCCTAGATTCTTATCCTTTTGTAATAATGAAGCAAGTGCCAATGTTTTTTTATGATATGGTGGATATGCTCTAAAGGCTGGAGACAAAGATGTTTAGGGTGGTTGCTAAGGTAAAAGCTATAATTGATGCCAAGTGGACCAAATGCCTAGAAGAGGTGGATACAATTAGAGATTTTACTTGGCTTGATATTGAGACATATGTAGTGCCTGCCCCTACATCACATTTTTGTTATCATTGTCGAACTCTTTTAGAGCTAGTTTTATGTTGATGATTATTAGTAACATTATTTTGAGATTATCAGATATTGTTTTAGATTCAGTTCATTATATGATGAGATTACTTGGTACTTTATAGTTCATGTATGCATGATGATTATTCAAGTGATTCAAGTTATTGATAGTGATTAGATAGATGTTTATTCTGTGTGTGTTTTCTTATGGATACTTACCCCATACTTGCGTGTGTATGGTGTGCGTGTTTGTTTTCTTTCTGTATGGTGTTTCTGATGTGGTTAAGGAAGGGAGTCATAGTCGCCTGCTAGTCGAGATCTACACAATGCACCACTTCTTGCCATTGCCTATTTAGCTTAGTATATATTATGTATGTACATGCATGGGTTTTATGTAGGTTGTAGGTACTAGGTATCGACTTCCCTGAATTGCCAGGATGAGTGTACCCTATTGCATTATCTCAATGGTAAGAGAGGGGAGATAAATTCTCAAGTCCAAATCCCAACCCTTTAAGTTGTTTGTCCTAATAAAAAATTAGGACAAGTATCTAAGTTGAGTACCCTCCAAATGTGTCGGATGACATAATTTGTGATATTAACCCTTGGTATGATTTTGTATGTGTTTTGCTATGATGGGTTTTCGTATTTTATTTTATGAGTCTTTGGTGTATTTTTCTATTAATTAAGTCTAATTAAAAGATTTAATTAATGGTTTAATTTAATAAAAAATTAATATGATGCTTTAATATTTTATTTTATTTTATTAATTAGGAAATTAATTAAATAAAAGAATTAAGTTTGAAGATAAAAGTTATAATTTAAAATTTGGAACGTGAAAATATTTATTTTAATAATAATATATTTAGAGTTCATTTTTAATAAATGCTAAATAATATTATTATATATTTTATCAATTAAGTTTCAAAAATAAATTTATAAATGGAAAAGAAATTAATTTATTAAAATTTCATGACCACATGACGAGTGCATGAGATTTAAAATTAATAAATTAATAAAAATAAATAAAGAAAATATTAAATAAATTAATGTGCATTATTTTAATATTTATTCACATAGGAGTATGCAAGCTCTTGGGAGTTGTCATGTTGACAACATAAGAGTTTGCACTCTAATTATGCACATGTTGTCTACACTTAGGAGTTAGCATATAATTTGAGCACATGTTGTCTACAAAATTCTAGAGACCTCATCATGTCTATCTTCTTGTGAAGTTACATGCTTAGTTGTCATGCTTATCTCCTAGTTCTTTCTAGACACATTCTAGATGCATCTGAGAGGCCTTTATGTAGAGGCTCTCCTAGTGTGTATGAAACTTTGTTACATTGCTTCATTTCGACCATAGACACCCTAAAAAATCCCTACCATTTCTCCCCTCCTAAAAATCATGCTCATCAATGCTAATAATACATTTCAAACTAGTTGCAACTTCCTCAAACTGGTTATAGTCAGTTATGACTATTTACATTTAGTTGAATATTTTGTTGTGTAGTTGACAACATGGTTGTCAACTTTGATAGCTTTACATCATTATGCATTTTATTAATATTTCAAAGTATTTTCAAGAGTTTTATGCCAACCTTAAATTCTCAAACCACTCTTAATCCCATAAACCCTCTACGAGCCTTCTAGGCTTCATTTTGCCAATTTTTGGCAATTTACATTTTTAGGCACTTCAAGTGCATTTGACACCATATAATGGCTCTAATTTCCATATTAAAATAAATTGGACCTTTGAAGGCCTTTAAATAACTCATCTACCTAGAATCCCAAAGTGAAACCTAGGTACACTAACTCCCAAAATGCCATTAAGGCTACATCATTGATCCTTTTACAAAGTGATCAATCAAAACATTTAAAACATAAAAAATATATTATTAAGTGACCATTGTGGACTTATTACAATCAAATTACCCTTCAAGGTCATGTTCATCCTTTGATCCCCTTAGGATCTATTTAGTGACCCTAGTTCCTCTAGGCCTTTTGTCCTTGGCCCTGGTGCTCCTGCACCAGTTAATAGTAGAAGTAGTGTAATTAATTATTAATCAATTTAAGTAAATGAATTTTTAAATGAGGGAAAATTAAAAGAAAAGAGATATTAATAAGTGTAATTAAATAATTGAATTATTAATGAGATTTATTTTACTTAAAATCAATGAGGGTTATTTTAAATAAATGCTTGTCCTTGAAGTGTTTTAAGGAAATTGTAAACTAATTATTTGAAAGTTGATAAGTATTATTCTTATGATTTGAATAATGGGAGATGCTCTTGGAATTAAGGGAGTTTCATTTAATTATTAGTAACATTGATTTTAATAAAATAATGCAATGATTTTATTAAAAGTCAATGGAAATTGGTTTAATGATTTAAATAAGTAAGTAATTATCTTCTAATTATTTTAGGAAATTGTTTTAAAATAATGGAGGGATAATTCTATGTTTTATTCAAAAAGATAAATGGGTTGACTTGGAGATTAAATGAAGAATCTTATACACTTGAAGTGTACTTGAAAATAAAAACTGAAACCTAATATTTGGCTTAACAATGTGATTGTGAAAGCAAACTAAAATATGTGTTTGTATCTTGTTCTTTATGCTATCCATGTTTGGGGTTTGGGTGGTCCTAAAGTGTTGACTAGTTAGGATGTCTACCAGAGGCTTGGGAGTTATGCGAATGTGATGACATGCTGATGTTATCTGGTCTCAAATTTTTTTAAAAAACCCAACCATGGTAATGTGATGGTATGCTCTATGAGATGTTTGTGTTTACTATCCATTGATGCTTTTCAGTATTCTTGTGTGAAGTTGAGGTGTATGTATTTGAGAGACTTGACTTAAACATTTTTGAGTCATCGATCAGTTATCCTTGGACTACTTTCCAGTCACCATGATGGGACTAAAGTGTTGATTTATTTCTTGATGTTGTCATGTTGTGACATGTTTTGACTCAACCATTTTGGAGTCTTCGATCAGTATTACTTTGAGATACTTTTTGGTTTCTTGTTGAGAACTGATGGATGTTGTGATTTATCATTGATATGGATATTAAGATTTATTTTGATGAGGACCGATGGATATTGTGATTATCATTGATACCTTCAGTTGCCAATAGAGAACTGTTGTGGTCATGTTTATTAATGGATGCTTTTAAGTTGCTCATGATGATTTGATGTTCTTATTGTGGATTATCTTTTGGTATTTTTCTAGTCCCTTGTATAGGACTGAGGTGATTTTGTGATTTATGATTCCATGAGCCTAGGGTAGGTTATCTACTTGTAGTGTCAGGAAGTGGCTTGCAATGGGGGCTAGGGCCCTAAGTGGCTACCAGGGTAACTTATTGTAAGTTATTTAATAAGTGAAAACATTTACACTAAATGGGGATTAAATGAACCTAATAAGATAATTGTATGTTCTTGCCTATGCCTCAAGTGCTAGTACAAACTAGGATGAGAGTAGAGAGAATGATTGGTTGCAACCTTGCATTCTGTAGTATGCCTCGTCAATACGAGGGGATACTAGTGGCTGCATAGGGATCACTAGGGGGCCAGGGTCTATTGAGAGACTACCAGGGTAATTCTAGCATGATTCATGTGATGACACTTTCCCACTTACATAGTAGGTTTCCTACATGTCTTTGTTGTGCCTCTAAGATTAGATGTCATTCTATATGTTGAAACCTTTGAGTTAGTATACTTCTAAGATTCCTGGACTTAGAGAGTACTTTTGTTATGTGATTTGATATCCTCTTTGGGACTTGAGATTATCTCCTCAGTGCGGTGGGAGTGGGCCATTTAGGTTCCACACGGTTGGGTGGTAGTGCTTTTTTACTCTTACCATTTGGAGATCCATCCATAGTCACTATGGCTGGAGCATTCTTTGTTGCCATTTATCTTCATTCTATTCATGGATCTTATGATGGATGTTAGTTACTAGTATGTTTCCTTATATTGATGATTAGCATGTGATAGATGATGTTATCTTCTTTGTATCATCATCTTATGCTTTATTCTTGCATGTTAGATTTCTTTATGCATATGTTGTAGCATGTTATATTTCTTTCTGCATATGTTGTAGTATGTCTTAGGAGTGACATCCCTACTATGATAATACTGATGATCTCTTCGATGACTTGGGATGTTACACGTGGGGGATGGCTAGGGCCCACGATGGTTTAATGATGCTATTGACGGTTGGGAGGAACTCTGCACTTAGTTAGATGTGTTTTATTGCTAGATGGATGTATCATGTATGTGATTGGTTTCATTTACTATATTGCACTTGTATTTTGGATTTCATTTACCAAGAGGCATTCAAAACAAATGTATACTATGGATTTTGAACTTTTCATTATTCTTTCATGTGGATGTGGTGGTTGTTAGACTTAGTATTAATTAGATTAAATGTGACACAACGTCTTGGGATCCTTAAGGAATGTAACTTGTTATGTATGCTTATGTATGTATGTTATTGCTTCTGCTACTATGTGTTTGATGTGAATGGTTTGTATTTCACGTTAAAAAAAAAAAAATTGTTTGGAAAACTTAGTGAAAATTTATGTTAATTCTTTTGGATCCCTTGGCGGGGTGTTACAACATATATCACCATTTGGGAGCTAATTGTAGATATCAAGGCATTGCTAATTGGTGATAGTGACTAGATGCAGTCCAGAAAAGAAAAGGAAAAAGAAAAGGCATGGATAGTGACAGGAGCTAAAGACAAATTGATATTTGGTGAGAAGCACCACCTGCCAATTTTGTAACTGCATCTTAATTTTGAGGCCAAGTACAAAGAATGTTTTGTTTGTAATAGAATAGGAATATATTTTATTTATTTATGATCAAGATTTTGACAAGTGTCCTCCCATTTGAAGCTTGTTGTAATATTTTCTATAAAAAGATTCCCAAGATGTGGAGTACAGGTTTGATTCCCTTGTAATTTAAAGAATTATACTATTTTTGTCAATCCATTGAGTCTATTGTGAACTTTATGATGTATTCTCTTTGTAATTTTGAGAATATATGTGAATATTGAAGGATCTAATGTCTTATTTTTGAAGGTCTCTATAGTTTTACCAGTATTCTTGCAATTTTCAATGAAAATTAATGCAAAGAAGGATGTTATCATATTTTGTCTTTGAATTCTATCTCCATTGTTGTGTAATGGTTATCTTGGGATTGTGTAAGTAAGTTTTTTATGCAATTTAATGCAACTAGGATAGGTTGTGTATCAATTTGTTATTACTTTTAATTCAAGGAATTAAGTAAATGCTTCAATATATTAATAGGGTTTCTAGTTATATAACAAGGATATTCATAAGAATGGGTTTAAGGACGATTGCTGATAAGATTAATTGTAATATGATTAATTAGTTCAAAATATTTTGTTGGGTAGACTTAGAATCCCAATGGATAGGGCACTGATCATAAATTCAATTGCATGTTGAAGAAGTCATAAGGTTGCATTAGGCATAAATATAAAATCAAATCAATTTTACATTACTGTATGAATAATTAAACTAGTGGTCAACACTTATTTGTAGTAATCTCTTAAGTGTCACTAATAGCTACTATTGTCAAGGATTAATTGCAAAATATAGAAGATATATGACCATTGTCTTCTTCAAAGTGATAGATCTAGAAAAGAGAAGCATTAGTTGAATGAATTGTGAGATGATTTCCAAATAATCAATTATATAACAAATATATTCCTAAGGTGCACCTGCCTAAGTTTTGCGGAGCTTGAAGAGTAGAGAGTCTTGGTGATTTTTTTGAAGTTGGAACAAGATCTGAAGTTGTCTCAGTTAAACATAGGAAGTAGCTAAGCCCTTAGACTGAGATCAATCCTTTGAGTATTGGTATTAGGCCTTTTCTATCTGGTAGTTTTGAAAAACACCAATAGGAAGCATTATTGTTGTATATCCATCACACTTGTGATAGAAAAAGATGATAGAGAGTCATTGCATAGACAACACTGTTGTCGCATACCATTGTGGTTGTGATGGCCATTTTGATGCTTGACTATCAACCATATAGTGTGTTCATCTTTGTTCAGATGAAAAAGTGAAACTATTAGATGTCATAATTGTGACTGTGGCCTGTCACAATTATGACAATGTTAGGATGACCTATTAGCCTTTCCTTCTACCAAATTGTGATGTATTTTTGCATCGTAATTGCAATGGATGAGGTTGTCATCGCAATGTCTAATGCGCATCTAATAGGAGCTAATTCTTGGCATTGTCACTTGGGCAATGTGTAGTGCCCACCCATAGTTAACTTTTCCAATAAATTTACCAAACTATGTTTATGCCTATTTCATGCATGCGTTAGTTTCAAGGGTATTGGATTTATTATTATGAAAATATTCCATGACTTGGATTATATGTATATCAATAAAGAATTACTTAGTTTTTTATATTTCACATGTTGATTGATGATTATGATTACTAATGCATTCATGGTGCTTTAATGGTTCTTAGTTAGTAAATATGATTATTTTCTAGATGATATCAAATCATGTGTATTTTATATTCACAATGATGAGTTTTCCATGTTTGAATATATGATTATTTGTACTCAAGACTTATTATAGTACTTACCCCATACTTGCATGTGTATGGCATGCATGCTTATTTTACTTTTCCATCTAATGTGTCTGAAATGGTTGAGGGAGTCATAGTCACCTACTAGTCGGAATCTACACAATGTACGACTCCCCATCGTTGCTTGTTTAGTTTAGATATATATATGCATATGTACACATTCAGATTTTATGTAGGATTGCAGGTATTGGGCATTGATTTTCTTGAATTGCTAGGATAAGCATGTCTTATCACAATAACTCAATGATAAGAATGGGGAGATAACATTCAGATCCAATCCCAACCATAGCCTAATTACTTGTCCTAAGAAGGAGGACACGTATTTGACTTTCCACCCTTTTTAAACCAATGAGTTTGTCTATGTTGTTTGATTTGAGTTTTGGTTTGTTTTGGTAATGTTGCTCTTATGTGGATTTTGCTATGTAATTTATTTGGTAAATGATTTAATTATAATATTTAGGTTAATCATATATTTAAATATTATGTGATTAAAAAAAATTAAAATATGAGAATATTTAATGAATTAAAAAACTAATTAAATATGTGTTTTAATTTAAAAGTCTGAATTTAAAATTCTTAATTTAGAAATCTTACTTTAAAAGTCTAAATTTAGAAAATTGGTTAAAGAGAAATTAGAATATGATGATATTTAATTAATTATGAATTAATTAAATATGTACCTTAGTTTAAAAAATTTAATTTAAAAGTCTAATTTAAGAAGTTGGACAAATAGAGAATCAAAATATTAAAATATTAAATATTAAATATTGCTTTATTATAATTATTTATTTAATAATAATTAAATTAAATTTGCATTTAAATAATGAGTTTTGATTATTATTATTAATTTAAATAATAAACTATGCTTTAATTAGTGCTTGCATTAATTAATAAACTGGAGGAAAATAAAATATAAAAGAATATTTTTATTAAAAAGTTCTTTAAGGATTAAATAATAAAAGTTTATTTTTAGGAGATGCCTTTGCATGTTCAAAAATTGGAAACCCTAGGTAGGGTTAAACTCTTTATTAGGATATTCGAGCTCATTCCTAAACACGTAGGTTTTGGGGACCAAAATTCAAAATTTCATCAAAAGAATTGTTGAAACTTTCACAGGGCTTGAATTTGCATGCATTTACAGATTGTCTCATATTTTAGCTATGGTTTTGAAGTAGGGTTTGAACACCCATTGTAGAATTTGTCTTCCTATGTATTTGCATATTGCTTATTAATTTACTGTAGTGATTGTTGAATAAGGAATTATGTTGTAGATTTTGAAAAGGAAAACTTATTAATCAAGAAAACTTGACTGAGGAAAATTATAGAAAAACAATAGAAAATTATTATGATTGTATTCTTTTAAACCCCTTTAGATAATATAGGAAATATTTGATTATTAAATTTGGAAGAAAATAGCAAATTGAACAATTAGGTTTCAACTTTAAATTTGTCATTAGAACTATGTGATTATCATGAATTTTCTAAATATAGATAAATATTATTCTTATATCTAAAATAATTTAATTGCAAAATTTATTAGAAAAAGAAAATTAATAATTGAGAGGAAAACATAATGTAACTAAACATATACATGCATGTGAAAACAAATAGGCTAAAAATATAAACTAAGTATAGTATGGTTACATGCATGTGAAAACAAATATGCTAAAAATAGAAAGCTAAGTATAGTATGGTTACATGCATGTGAAAACAAATATGTTGAAAATAGAAACTAAATATAGTATGGTTACATACATGTGAAAGCAAATATGCTAAAAATAGAAAGCTAAGTATAGTATGGTTACATGCTTGTGAAAATAAATATGCTAAAAATAGAAAACCAAGCATAGAATGCTTGCATGATTTGAGAGATCAAAGATATGTGAAAATACTAATTGCATATTTATTTTTATTTTATAAAAATATAATTTAAATTTAGATTTATTTATTTAAATAATTAATTTAAAAAAAAAATTATTTATTAATTTCAAAAATTAAATAAATATTATTAATTTAGTTATTTCTAAAATTAAATAAATATTATTAATTTAGTCAAAGCAGATGTTAGTATTAGTGATTCTTTAAGTCTAGTCAAACTCTCAGTTGCACATAAATGCTTTTATATTTATTAATACAAGAGGGAAGTTGTGGTGGAGTTCACTTTGTAATCATTCAGTTAATAACTATTTTTTCTTTTTTATGAATAGTTATTTTCTATTGATAAATAGTATACTAAGATTACAATTCACAGAAGGGTTGGAGGATACAAGATCACTCCACAAGAGTTCACACGGCCAAAGCCAAAATCAACAACTATTCACAATATATATAAGAAACAACCCCCAAGTAGCTAAAACAGTGCCAGCTGAGGGGGGCAGTTCATCCCAATCATGAAATCTTCAGTCATCTTTGTGATTGGCAGGCAGGCTGGGAATAGTCTAGCCATTAGCAACATCATCAAGGGCTTGGTCAACATCCTTAGTATTAGGCCACAGAGGTGAGATGGACTATTCTAGGCGAAAGGGCCACTTTCCAAAAACCATATGCTAAGGACCAAGAGGAGGAGCCATCAGACCCGGAGACCAAGTTGTGCCACCATGGGCAGGGAAATTGAGCGACAATGCCAACCACCATTGCCACCATTGGGAGAGCAGTGATGAGAAGCCTGTGAACATAGTGTATGCAAGCGGTGGCCCAAAGAGTTGCACCCCTAGCAGCAGCCTCTGGATGGTGTTGTATCAACCCAAGCATTTGGAGGCACTTTGACAATTGTACAAAGGGCATTGCCCCAATGATTGAGATGCTCTTGAAGGTGGGCCACCTCTAGAGCCACCCTATTGGCTTGCACTTGGATCTACATCATTACATTATTACAAATGCATGCCTTAGTGTACATAGAAATATTTATATTAAGAAAATTGTAAGTGGAAAGAACAACATTTCTATCTTTCCATAGAGTGCAAAAAATTTTACATATTAAAACTATGCTAGATTTGGGCAAATTTTCTAGGGAACCTTGGGGAATCACTCAAAATAACCATATGCCAAGCAAAGGGTTCAGATTGAAATGGCTTAAAGTAGTCATGAATCTAGTGCAAATAATTTTGAGCATGTCTACATAACCAAAAAATATGTAGGAAAGACTTTGGTCGGCCACAAAATGGATATCGAGGATCCAGAACTCCAATATGCTTAAGCCAAGGCCCAAGGGGAAGACCTTGAAAAACCAAAGAGCAAGAAAAATGAGCAATCTTGGGTTTAGTAATGGCACTCCAAATAGTGTTAAAGTGCTTTCTCCACTGAGAAAGGGAAGATTGCAAATGCCATCTTTGATTGAGGATATCCACCATTGACAGATGAGGAAAAAGCCATCGATATCTCAAACTTGGTTTGTAGCTGGTGAATGGAGTGGTAGGATGCTAATTCCAGTCAGTCCACCAAGGTCAAACAGTTTGGATACCCACTTTATGAATTAAGTGACCTAGAATTGTAGAAAGCAACAAGTCAAAAGTCTACCAATCTGAATAGGCAAGATAGAACTAGACTTACATATCTTCCCAAGATCTGAGACTCATGGAGACCTTAGAGAAAATATCTTTAGGAGTCTTGATGTCATGTTTGAAAAAAAAAAGAGCACTAGCACCTTGAGTCTTGGCTAGAGTAACACCCTAGATGGCAAATAGAGGAGACTGCCAAATGTTTTGTTGGTTCAAAGAGAACCCATCACAGAACTCATCACCAAATCAGCAAAACCAAGGCTTAATAGCTTCCCAAGATTTCCATATGCTCTTGATAATAAAAGAGCCCTATATGTGCATGGGTTCTTGCATAATGAGAAGGGTTTGAAAGCCAATCCCCTTCCATGTAGGTCTATTAATAGGAAACCCAAAGGAGATGCGATGCCAAACTAGAATCTTCCAAGCTTCATCTCCAGTGATGGCATGAATAATCCATTTTGCACAAAGAGTAAGGCCTTGCTTCTGTGTGGAGAGAAGGTCAAGGCATCTAGACTCTTTAGGGAGACAACAAAATGCCCAAGCAACTCTGTGAAAGCCATGATGGTTGGAACTAGAGGCCCAAAAAAAATCATGGAGTAGTCACTCTAATTTTTTATAGGAGACTTTGGAAGGAGCCCAATAGGAAGAATAATAAACATGCGTAGTTGCAAGAATTTTAGAGAAAATCTAGAATTTTCTCACAAAAGAAAGTGGTTTTGTAAGCCAATAGTCTATAGTCTTCGTAATCTTGACAAGCACAACATTCCACAAATCAACTGGCAAAGCTTGAAAGGAAAAAGGAATGCCCAGAAAGTAGAAAATCTCCTCGTGTGTGACCCATTTCCATTCAAACTGGTTAACCCAAGGTGGAGTTGGCAAAAAAGACTGGCAGTAATAGAGCATTTTATGCCATTGAATAGTAGAGCTAGAGGCTTGAAAAAAAGTTTCAAGGCAATTCAAGACATTATTGATGTTTTCTTTATCCTCCAAAAGAGTGAGAAAAGAATCATCAGCAAAATGACCATTGACCAACTAGGAAGAGGAATCTAGCAAGATAATGCCACAAATCAAACCTGAAGAGATGAAGTGGGCTAGAAAGTAACCAAACCCTTTAGCAACAAGAACATATAATGCCAGAGCTAGAGGGAAACCCTACCTGATGGAACAAAAAATCCAAAAGGTGTCAGATTGGGAGTAATTGATAGTAATACAAGCATTAGCATCTCCAAATAGCATCTTCACAAATTGCATAAAATTGGGATAGAAACCAAGAGTTTGGAGCATAGCCAAAATGAAAGGCCATTCAATCTGGTCATAGGCTTTAGCAAAATCAATTTTCAAAAAAATAAATGGCTAATTGGACTTACAAGCCCACTCCATACCTTCCTAGACAACAATGATGTTGTCAAGAATATACCTAGATTTGATAAAGCCAGTTTTCTCTGGCCACACAATTAAAGGAAGGAGATGGAAAATTTTAAGAGAAATTTCCTTAGCAATAATCTTATAGTACACATTAAGAAGGGTAATGGGTTGTTAGTTACAAATATCCTCAAGATCACCAGCTTTAGGTATAAATTTGATGTTTCCTTTGTTGATAATAGCTCCTAGGCTTTTAAAATGGTAGGCTTCAAGATAAACTTTGTGCAGATCGGGACCAATACACTCACAGAGGTGTTTGTAAAATTCATAAGAAAACCCATCAAACTCAGGAGACTTGTCATTAGCCATGGAAAAAACTACCTCTTTAAGGTCTTAGATGGTGACAAGCTAATCAAAGATAACCACTAGGCAGTTTGGAGTAACATTAATACACTTTCTGAGTGCTTCCTTTCGAGCAACTAAATTTCCCTACAAAGAAAACATGTTTTTGTAATGGTGAACAAATGCTTGGAGGATGCCAGGGAGACTAGAGAGAACAAAAGTGTCTTGTTTTATTTTTTAATCCCAAAATCGGTATGACAAGCTCAAAGAGCCTAAAATAACTCCTTTAAAGGTTTATCACCAACCTTCAACCAATGGAGGCGAGCTTTGATTTGGGTCCCTCAAGCAGCATAATTATCCAAAACTTATTTGTCATGGTGTAGTTTGGTAAGTTGAATTTGTAAATTAACATCAAAAGGGTTAAGGGTGAGACCTCAAAAGCTTTCTTAAGAGCAATGGTAGTGGATTCATAAGATTTCCTTCTAAAATTGCCAACTACCACTCGTAGATGCATAGAAATTGAGCAGCTCTAGTAATGGCATCATTCCACCACTAAATCCACCTTGTCTAAGAATGCAAACATGGCTCCAAATTTCAGACACGTATGGTATGAGCAATAGTGGAAGCATGCATCAACACTAATGTATTAAGGAAAAATTGAGTCCTGACAACTCGTTGGACAACTATGTGCCATGAAATAGAAAAATATATGGGATTGAGGTCTAATAACTTCACATCTGCAAGGGAATGATAGTAAATCTCGATCCTTAGAAAAGGAGAAAAAAGATTATGCAGTATTCATGGCATGATTGAGACATTTTAAAATGCGGTCAGAGCCAACTCAAAAATTGGACCAAGTATGCCAAATGCCACTATGTAGTACCAGGCTTCCCTTTCCCCAGCTATCTAGTGAAGAGGCAAAAATTTCATCTTTGCTAGAGGCTAGATCAACCATATTGAAGTCACCACACATAACCCAAGTAGCTGGAGGCAAGTTGTCAGCCATCTAGCCCCACAATTGACATCTTTTCATTCCATTATCATTAGAAGCATAAACATTAACAACTCCAAAAGAATGATTGTTAATAGAAAGAAAAAGCCAAATGATTCTATGCATGGGGTTAGAATCATGCAAAATAATAGTAGAATGAAGATGAGGTGACATAAGAGTAACTACACCACCTCTACCAGAATCATGCTGAGAGGAAAACATAATGCCATCCGGCCAAATGACATGACATGTAGAGGAAAGCATGAAACTAGAGATCTTAACTTCTTGCATATAGAGAAAATCTAAATTATAAAGTATATGATAGGTATCCCTGACATAGTACTCTTTGGAGAGGTCTGTAAGACCTCACACATTCCATGATTAAAAAATCATGAAAATTCTTCCATATCTTCCTCATCCTTAAAGAAAGGAGTATCTATTCTACAAGAAAGTTGAAACTTGGTTAAAGCCAGAAGGAAAATCACCTAGACTGATGGCTTGATGTTTCTCCTCTGGCTTCTCAGCACATCCAGGAGAATTGTGAGAATGCCACACATTCTAAGTCACAATAGAGGAAGTAGCAAGAGGGGCGCAAATTATAACCGAGGTGTTAGCCCTAGTGGTCACCTTGATCCCCATTGAACCAAGGTTTGAAACCTATGAAACACAAAAGTTTGGTTTCAAAAACATTTCTTGTGTTCAAATAATGGCTGGGGTTTTTTCTCCTATTGAAATAGGAGGAATATAATTGACATCCACATATGAATGTTTAGGAGCCAAGGGAGCCTTTCCCTTGTGTCTAGAAATAGTCCATTCTTCCTTTTGCTTCCCTTCTATTGGTTTGATAGGGGCCTCTTTAGGTGGAGGTTTAACCCTAGGCACAACCAAAGGGCAATCCCTAATCTTGTGTTCCAATGACTGGCACCTATAACAAGTGTTAGGCAGGTTCAAATAAAGCACCTTTTGAGAGAAGGTTTGATAACCAATCTGTATCTCCACAGAATCCGTACGATCCTTGGAGAGATCAACCTCAATGAAAATGTGTATCTGAGGATGAGCATTGAAAAAAATTTCATGTTCCTTTACAATAACTTTGCCAAGAGTATTGGCAATGGACTCAATAAAAGGCCAACATGGCAAGGGTAAACCCGAGAACTCTACCCATACAGGAACCCCAAGCATTTTTTCATCAGAGATAGTGAAATCTCTTGACCATATTTGAAAAATTAGTAGGGAAGAACACACAAACCAAGGACCATTACAAAAAATTGCATCTTCCTATGATAGGTTGGCAAAAAGAAATTAAAAAAACCTTTGGTAAGCTTTTTCACAGCATCAAGGCAGACTCCATGAGGAGTCTAGCTCTTGTTAACCCATTCTCAGAGCATAGCTTTAGGAGGAGTCCTACCCACAAAATACCCTATTAAGGTATGTTTCTCTAACCAATTACAAGCAACATCAAATTCTTGCAAAGGAAGGATAATATTAGGATTACCTCATGAAAGACCTTTGAGACAAATTTGTGAGGATGTTTGTTCAATGGAAGCTATTGGAAATATTCAAGACTAGCTAGGTTACTGAGAGGAGAGGGGTGAATCAGTAACCTCAAAAACTTTACCAAATTTAGATCTTAATTGCAATAATCCAATTACCATTTAATTCATTAAATCAAATCTAACTGCATGCATGAGAAACTGAAAGCATAAAATATTCATAACACTTGAACACAATAATTTGGTGACCTAGAAACCTTCCAAATAGAAAGTAAAACTACGGTGGGGATGATACCCACAAAACTTCAATACTATAGCATAAATTTGGCCTGTTAAGGCTTACAATGATCACTTTTGATGATCTAGCCTGTTAGGAGCAATTAGGATTGCTAGGTCCACCTTGTTAGAGGTTTTACAAACACACAATGAAGTATGCACTCCGTAAAGAGATTTGACAAAAGATTGTTAAGTCTACCTTGTTAAAGGATTTGGACTGGTTCACCTGTTAGGATGAAATAATAAATCTCTCACTTATAACTAGATTTCTGATAGCGATTCTTTGAAGTGCTGGCCACCTTTATGTGATAGATATGACTCTGCTAATACTTTGCTGATATGGCCTTATAATACAATTTTTTTGTTGTTGATTCACATTAGCATGCTTCTATTTCACATTTTTTTTACACATTCATACTTCCTTGGATATGATACAATACAATACATATATACCAATTCAATTTACATAATTACAAAGTTGGCTAATATACAAGTTAACACCAATATTACAAAGTCAACCCATATGTAGATACTCAAGTTTTGAAGACTGACTTGGTGAAGTTTTGATACTCGACGTCCACTATCATTACTTGGCATCGTCATGCACTTAGTAGAAGTAGAACCTCAATCCATACTAATCACTTCAATATAGTCTTGAACTCGATCTACACTAGTGACTTGGTAGATACTGTGTAACTCGGTAGAAATTGAATTACTCGTTTACCATAACTACACTTGGTAAACACTAAGCATCACATAGCTCGATTAACACTTACTTGGCTTCACACGAACTGCTAGCTTGGTAGAAATTGCAAAGCTTGGTAACCACTGAAATGCTCAGTTTGAACTGCTGGACTTCACACTGCCTGAATCTGCTCATTTTGAACTGTTGCACTTAACACTAATTAACTTTCTTTGGTAACCACTGGAATGCTTGGTAGGAACTGTAGAGCTTGGTGGCTGCTGAATTACATGGAAAACACTATAGATTGTTCAATGAGCTTGGTAGCTATACAAAATCTAAATAAGTGTTGTCACTAATGACAAACTTGACTAAATGTCAATAATCTCCTTGACAAAAACACTTATCAGCCAAAGCTTATATACATCATAGTGTGGTATTGGCTTGGTATGGTGTACTATTTTGTTTGAGATTTTTCAAAAATTTTCTTTGTAAGTATATGTAGTATACTATATCTACAAATTCTTTACTATATACACTTTTCTCTCTTTGCATGATTCTCTCAAATACAATATACATAGTATCTCACTATACATAATAAGTGTTTCTCCCCTTATATAGCATACTAAGTGTCTCTCCCCGTCTTTGAAAATAATGCCAAAGATTTATTCAAAACTTATTTATATGGAGACACCAATATAAGAAAGAAAATTGGAATGTACCTTGAGAATAAGTGCTAAAGTCTTATCCCAATTTTCTCGCAAAACTTTGCATGTATGTAGAGAAATTTTCACTTCTATAGAGAGTTCTATCATGTGATCTACAATAGAGAAGTTGTTGTCATGGATCAATGTGATCTACATTTTATCCATGATGGGAAGGATCATATTCTGAATATCTATTAGTGTAGACTGGATCCTCGCTTCTTCTCTCAACAACTCTACCTACATATTTGACAAGAATATGATCTTCATATGATGTGTAGAGCTTGAACTAGGGTCAAGTTGCAATTTCTATGCACTAGCCTTTAGTTCTTCATCAATCTTTGTCAATTTTCTCTTTAATTCCTTTGTGAACTCGGTAACATTACACAACTTTCCAAAAAGTGATGTTGCATTTGTGCAAGAGGTTTCAAGATTGGTCAAAATTGATGAGAGCTCTACTTGTTGGATGGCAATTTGCTGAGCAATGTGCTTAAGTACTTTATTAACAAATTTCTTTTCTGCTTTCTCAATAAATTTGTCTTGACCACTAGAGTCCTCATTAAACCTTTGGACTACCTCTTCTAATTGAAATAGAATGTGTTGAGAAGTATCAACTTCAACACCTATCACCTTAGTCAAAATATTCTTGGTATCATTAATGATTTTATATTCTATATCTCTCTCATCTCTCAATTTCTTCTATTTTTCCTTCTTTTGGAGGAGTTGACTATTTATATGCATTTGACCTACAGTGATATTGTCAAAATCCCATTTGGGAATCTCAGTCTCCTCATATAGGTTTACATCCTCCTTTATCTCCTTACCTTTACTCAAAAATCTTGTACTTGATTGAGCCTTAGGTTCAACTATCCTTGTACTTAATGTCTTAGAATCTAGAATGGAAAGAATAGTAGAGATAGCAGAACTAGTAGTGAAAATTGATATATTGCCAATAGATGGAATACTATCTGGTATGCTTGATAATCCAAAACTGAAGTACTTACAAAAGTGTCCAAAATTGTAGAAGACAAAACTGTAGAATCCAAAATTGTAGAACTCAAAACTAAAGTACATACTGAAGAGCTCAAAATTGTAGAACATATTATACTCATTTCTAATGACATTGACTCAGGAGCTGAAAAAGAGGGAGGCTATAACTCAGTAGATGAAATGGTAGATACTTCTATTAGTGATGTGTTGGGCTATGAGGGAGCAAAGATTGATTGGCTATTTGATGTATCTACTATGGTCACACTCAAACTTTCTGAAGCTATCTCTAAACTTGATGATGCTGCAAGTTTAGCTAGAGAGTGAGCAAGTGAGGTAATGACTTTGACTACTATCTTCATAGGATCAATCTCCTCATCACCTTATTTGTCTTCCTTGATAGCTTCTTCCTCTTTATCTTCTTCAACTTCTTCATTGTCAAAATGTGTTGGCTCAATATATGTTTCTTCTTCCTCATCATCACTGTAATCATCCTTAACTTCTACTGGGAAGTCACTTTGTTTATGCAAGTCATAAACATTCTTCCACATACTTGTGGCATTCTTGACCACATGCTCTATATCCTTTATCAAAATTAAACAAGTATTAAATCTTTGAGTCATCTCGTCTTCATTTTTCTTTAAGAACTCTTTTACCTCAACATTTGTGATGCTCAGTAGTAACTACCTCAGGGTTTGTGCATAGATATATTTAGTTGTTTGCATAGCAAAGTCCCATCTTGGCTTTATTTTCTCTAATAATTCATTAGAGGTTTGGGAGGCTATATGATCAAGGGAATACTTCCATTTTCCCATCTTTGTTAACACCAGTTCTTCAACCAATTTCTTCTTAGCCTCTATCCTAGTTTCATACTTCAATGATTTGAAGTTGGTTATGCCAGCACCTTCTTCCAATTGTTTCAATATTTTGTTGGAAGGTGGGAGGAGGTTTGCTAAAGACAACTTCATTGCCTTTCTTCCTAGATCTCTTGGTAAAAACTACAGTGGATGGCTTGGTGATGATCACCTTGCCTTTCTTCTTTACTGGTTCTTCTTCCTTTTTTGACTTCTCTTCATCCTTTATTTATTAAACATCTTCTCCCCTACCCTCGATCAACATAACAGGTGTGCTTATTTTGAGTTTTTCTATTCTCCTCTTTCCTTTGTTAACCACCTGTGGAAGCTTGATTTCTAGCTCTATTCTTGCCTTGGCCTCATCATAAAATATTCCAAAGTGTGGTGCCTTTGGATCAATGGGATCATTTATCAAGGCTTCAATTATTTCCTTTGCTTCATCTATATTCACCTCATAGGGAAGAGGTTTTACCCAAACAACTCTGGGTTTCATTGCCTGAATGTAGACTTTGTCACAGTCTACCATGAAACAAACATTATCTTTGTAATCTTCAACCAATTTTTGGGGTATTCTGAATCTGTTATTCATTTTCTCCTTGAAGACATAAAAATAATTATCCATTATACTGACAAAATTTTCTCCCATTCCTACAATATACTCATTAATCTGATATAACACTGTCACATCATTTATCCATACTACTGTGCCTTTTGAAGGGAAAAACTTTTGAACATAGAAAAATAAACATGTTAGCAAAGAACCAAATTTGCAAGGTTTGTTTTTGGAAGTCCTTATACTTTTCATGTTTTTTTTAAATTGCTTCAACAACAAATCTGCAAGATCATATGACAAATTATTCTTCACAACTTTGTATGCTAAGTCTACTACTTCACATGACACACTATTTAGATGGCTAGAACTATAGATCTTGTGAGCTATCACATGTATGCTGAATTTTAGTTCTACATAAATTACACTACTGATCTGCATACCTTTGCCATCCCATTTCACTAGGGTTTTAGTGGTTTTGGCCTTGTAGAGCATGGGGAAGCCGGTCATATGATGAATCATCTTCTTAGTGATCAAAACTAGTTGCTCAAGCCATAACCGATTGTTGTGAACTCAGCTTAGGATGTATTTGATCCATTTGATTTGGAAACTTTAGGGTAGGTGGGGAATGTGGGTTAAACCCTTGTCTTCCAAATGCTTATGTTTGAGTTTAATTTGACCTTTGTTCTACCAAAATTTTAAAAATACTCCAAAAGGCTTCCCATGCTTGAGATGCATACAATACAAATTATGCTACCAATGTAGTATTTTTAAGTTAATAGTAGTCTCAATCATCTCCAAACTTGGTCTTTTTGCCTATTCCCAATGAAGAAATGTCAAATTTAGGACCTCCATGACCTCAACCACCACCACGGTCTCATACTCTAGAAGAACTCCATTTACACACAATTCTCCTAAGGCATCATCCATCTCTAGGGTTCTAATTTCCTGAATTGCACACTTAAAATGAGTTTGGATATCGTTAATGAGTAGTGCTTTGGGAGAGATTTGTGATTGTGCTTCGTTTGGATCAAGGGTTTCAGCAATTGCCTGCACAAGTTTGAAATAAGGTGCTTTCCATTTGACTCCTTGGACCAACATTTCTAACCCTTTCCTTGCTTTTCTATTGTTGCTTGATGTTTCCATGGCTACTCAGTAAGCTATGAAAAACTTTGAAGGATTTATCTGCAAATTCTGCTCAAAGTCACTTGATCGCTCTACAATTTTCTTGATTTCAATAACACTTAGAATTCTTGGTGAAAATGAATTTGATTTCCTACTTTTTGTTAAAACTTCACCATTAATGCTCGATATAGAGGTAGTTGTGATGACATCATTATGCACAACAGGTTGTCATCCACTATCTATTCGGATTGCTCAGTAAAGGCTTCATAACATTGTAATCAAACATGTTCTTGTTACTCCTGACTTTGCTCCATATAGTCCATGACCCAACCTTACTTGGTAGAGAAGGAAACTTGGTAATAATTGATACTGATCTTCAGTGATACTTTTGTATCTTGAATATTGATTTGGATCTTTGCTTCCTTTCAATTTTGGAACTGTTTGGATGTGATCTTGATAATGCAGTTCCAGTTCTTCCTTAAGAATTTAGTTGGAAATGGTGGAGTCACCCACTTCTTGAGTGACATGACCATCATTGATTGAACAAGCTTCCTTGGTAGATTTAGGAATCCATTGTTGCCTCATCTACTTTCGAATGCTATTTTCTTTTGCTTTCTTTTCATCTTCAATTCTACCTATATTCATCCAATCCTTGGCTAGATGACCAAGTTATGTACAAGTGAAACATCTTATGGTGGTATCTCTCTTCCTTGTGTGATGCTTAACATAGCTCATGCCAATGTTTCCATATTCTCCATAGTAATGACATCTATGCCAAGTGTTATAGCCCCAACCGAATATTGCTTTCACAATTTTCTCTGCTGGATTGAATTACTTGGTTTTGCAGTCTGATGCCTTGTGACCTTGTTTCTTTCATTTTTGATAGTTGCCTTCAAATTTTGGTTTCTCTTTACATTCATTAGACTTGTGACCATGCTGATTGCAATTTTAGTATTTACCATTGAATTTTGCTTTACCATTACTCCAACATCTTTTTGATGTATGACCTATCTTACCACAGTGATTGCATTTAGTTCTTTGATTCCTTTGAGCACCTTGTTTGGAGGATTCACCTTCTTCTTTGTATCCAATTCTTACATTTCCTTTTTGTCTATAGAGATTTTTCTCATTTATTTGATTCAATTGATTCATGTCTACTTGGGATTTCATCATTCTTTCATTGATTTTCTTTTCAATGTTTAGGTCATTTTTCAATTTTTCATTAATTTTCTTTTCAAATCTCAGCTCACTTCTTATTCTTTCATTGATTTGTCTTTCCAAATTTAGATCATTTCTTAATCTTTCATTGATCTGTCTTTGGCTCATGATTTCCTCATTTGCATTGGAAATTTGATCCATAAGATCTGCATGCTGAAGGGATTGGTTATGGATCTCATTGTTCCTTCCATCCATTTCTTCTTTCATTTTGTTCCTTTGTTCCAAGATTTCACATAGCCTTACTGACTGAATTTCTTGTTCTCTTTTGAGCTTTCTTACTTCTTCTTGAAGGGGACCATTCTTCTCTAAGAGTTCTTTGATTGCATTATTTTCTTCCTCTAAATTGCTTGAAAAGAAAAAGTCTTCAATTCTTTCTACAATGTACTGATGATCATTCATTTGATTTGCAAATTCCTTCCTTCTTTTCAAGGATTGGGAAACTTGCTCCTTAGCTTTATCGAGTTGTGCAATGGCCATTTCTAGATCTAGCTTTTCATTGTCAATTTCCTTATCAAGTATGCATATCTCCATTGTCCTTGATCTTTGCTCAAGATGTCAAACTTTATCCTAAGAACCACAAAGCTCTAATATCAATTATTGGAAATATTCAAGACTAGCTAGGTTACTAAGAGGGGAGGGGTGAATCAGTAACCTAAAAAACTTTACCAAATTTAGATCTTAATTTCAATAATACAATTACCATTTAATTCATTAAATTAGATCTAACTGCATGCATGAGAAACTGAAAGCATGAAACATTCATAACACTTGAATACAATAATTTGGTGACCCAAAAACCTTCCAAATAGAAAGTAAAACTGGGGTGGGGATGATACCCACATGTTACATCCCAATTTTTGACCTAGCTTGGAATATAGACATTGAGGGTCACATGAAATCAGTTGGTAGTTTAATTTGATATAATCTGGTGAAATGGTAAGTTAGTTGGTCATTATGATTTCAAGTGCAAATGACATGTTAGTTGATCGTTAATCATGAATTCATGAAATTAGAATGAAATGTTAATTGTTATGATTATTTATGGTTATATAATTTATAATTTAATTATAGAGAAATTCCTTGCAGGGAGCATGTCAAAGGGGTGGAAGTATTATCAGAAAAGAATTAGGCAGGGCATCACTATCACTGGGCAGACAGGTAGAGGACCTAGCGATTTGAAATAGGATACATCTATGGAACTGCATGAGTTATTTAAATAAATAATTTAATTAAATAATTGGGTTAAAATATATAAACATATCTCTAAGGATTTAATATATCTTTCACCATATTATTCTAATTGATATTTATAAATGCTCGTATATGTATAAATGAATTGGCACGATTATATTTAATTAATAAAGTAATGTTGTTTGTACCTATAAGATTTTAATAATTTTCATATTTTAACAACATTTGAATTATTATTTTCAAGTTATAATCTTTCAAACTCTCTCTTTCCATTCTTTTATGCTTTCCTTATTTTTAATTGATTAAATAATTGGAAATTAGAATCCGTTGTAATCTTTCAACTTCATGCTCTTTCTTTCCATTGAATTTATGATTGGACATTGTATAGTTTCTTGTAACATAGAAGGCATAGAGTCGAGTTCTTTATTCTTTTTCCTCCTTGTTTTCTTTTTCATATATTTTTATAATTGTGATGCTTTCGAATGGGTAATTAATCTTCTTGTAACCGGTGGGAGTCTAAGAGTCATGTTTTCTTTTCTTTTAAAGGAAGCTGTGAGAGGATCCGCGAGGATGATTATTCCATCTTTTCTCCTTTAGCTTTCATTTCTTTTGGCAATCGAACACCTTTGTTAGATGTCCCTATATTTGTAGAGTTTATTCCTTAAGTCGTCGATGATATGACATTGCTATACAATTTGTGATTTTTCTTGAGACATTGCATATTGCATAAGTTTGTCTTTTGCTTGTAGATTTTACATCTTGTGCCTATAGATCATACATAAATTCATATAATATTAGTATGTGGAAGTAAAACTCAATTGCATGCAAGACCACCATTTTTAATTGCAAGGATTATCATTTCTTTTCCCTATGGTATATGACTGTTGTAAGGGCTCGAATCCTATTATTTATCCTTCTAAAAGTTGTCATGTTCTATGAAGGTCTACCTTATTTTAAAAATTGCAATGATTTACACTTAAATCTACCATCTTCCTCTTATATTTGATTATGAAAATTCTCTAAACTTCTTTTAAATAAGTTATCTTTTCAAGTAAAATCTCTTACATCGTGTTATAAATTTAGATAACTGAAATTGAGATTAATGTAAAAAGAATGTCGTCCATCTTGTGAAAAGTCTAACATAATCCTTTTCTCCATAGAAACAATATGTCTATGAATTCATGTTTCATCTCATTTGTAAATAAATGGTTGAAGTCATCTATCATAGAACAATTCTAATCATGAAAGATCAAACCATGACTACCATAATGATTTGAATCTGAATCACTTTATAATTATAACAGAAGATTCCATAAGGAAGTAAATTATACTTGAATGGATTTTCCTTCATAGGAAAATTTAATATTAAAATTTGAATTAATGATTGATAATGAGATAATTCAATGGACCAGAGTACCAATAAAAAATGCTAGGCTAAGAGCCAGATTAGGGCGAATAAGGTACATGTCATAACAATAAAGGCTAAATGTTTTGGCTCCAAGGAATCACTGGCCTGATGGTCTGATTATGGTGAGGAGGTATAGATGAACCTATGAAAAGGAAAAATAAGAATTAAATTAGTAACCTATACTTTCATACATAAACAAACTAATATACATTAGCTCATGCACATTTTTGTTATGGTGATCTCCTGCTACCAAGTCATATGTCATGTTATATATCATGATGCCCAGTGGATGGAATGATGTTCCCTGTCAATTCTGGGTAGGGAGGGCCTTTCTCATTAGCGATCATGTGGGGTTATATTGAGGTTCGAAGTTGGGTGGTAAAGCCCCTAACAATGTTCCACCTCTCTTAAGATGTCAAACATGTGTCACACAGAGATAGCTATGCATTCAATTGTTATTAGAAATGGGTAATATCATTTTTATTTATGAGGAGGTAAGATTAAGCTGAGCTAATTTATTGTTACTGTTAGATACAAGATTTTAGTATTGTGGAATGTTTTTCATTTATATGGATATCAAATATAAGTATATTTCTAATCTTGAGTTATTTCTATAGATAAGTAATCGGAAGGAAAAGAAATTTGAAGCCCTAATCGATTAGGTGTCAGGTGGAACATTAAAAGATACAGTGGTGTTGGAAGCCCTAGCTAAATCCATGGTCATGGAAGCCCTAAATTGAATTAGTTGTCATGAAAACCCTGAATTCATGGTCGCAAAAGCCCTAAAATGAATCCATGGTATTGGAAGCCCTAAGTGAGATAGCAATATCAGAAGCTCTAAATGAATTGATGGTAAAAAATGCCCTAATTGATACAGTGGTATGTGATGCCCTAATTTAAAATAATTAGAAGTATTTAATTTGATAGCAATTTTTAGATGATAATTGTCATATGAAATTGTTATAGTGTATTTGTGGACTAACTTGGGTGGTTGCAGAAGCATCCTTAGTTTGATTCAAACTCATTTTTCTGAGGCATGTGGTTTTTAATTTCTATAGTAAATTAATTTAATAGTACTTCAAGTATTTATTTAGGAAATTTTGTTTAACAGATTTTAACGGTAAATCTTATTCACATGAACATGAATGATATAACCGTCTTCCTATGAAATGAAATAGTAACTATATTCCTTAAGTATGTTGAATGTTAAATTAAACCCAAGAAATCGGCATGTTACACCACAAAACTTCAATACTGTAGCATAAAGTTGGCCTATTAAGGCTTACAATGATCACTTATGATAATCTTCCCTATTAGGAGCAATTAGGACTGCTAGGTGCACCTTGTTAAAGGTTTTACAAACACACAATGAGGTATACACTCCGTAAAGATATTTGACAAAAGACTGTTAAGTCTACCTTGTTAAAGGATTTGGATTGGTTTACCTATTAGGATGAAATAGTAGATCTTTTACTTACAACTAGATTGCTGATAGAGATTCTTTGAAGTGTTGATCACCTTTATTAGAACACATTTTTTTTACACATTCATACTGCCTTGGATATGAATGATACATAACATATATATCAATCCAATTTATATAATTACAAAGTCAGCCAATATACAAGTTAACACCAATATCACAAAGTTGACCCATATGTAGATACTCAGGTTCTAAAGATTGACTTGGTGAAGTTCTAATTCTTGGTGTCCACTATCATTACTTGGCATCATCATGCACTTGGTAGAAGTAGAAGTTCAGTCCATACTAATCACTTCAATGTATTCTTGAACTCAGTCTGCACTGGTGACTCAGTAGATACTGTGTAACTCAGTAGAAACTAAATTACTCTTTTACCATGACTGCACTCAATAAACACTAATCATCACATAGCTAAGTTAACACTAACTTGGCTTCACATGAACTGCTAGCTCGGTAGAAATTGCAAAGCTTGGTAACTACTAAAATGCTCGGGTTGAACTGCTGGACTTCACACTGCCTAAATCTGCTCACTTTGAACTATTGCACATCACACCAATTGATTTCCCTTGGTAACCACTAGAATTCTTAGTAGGAATTATAGAGCTCGGTGGCTACTAAATTACATGACAAACACTATAGACTATTCAATGAGCTTGGCAGCATACAGAATTTGAATAAGTGTTGTTACTAATAAAAAACTTTACTAAATGTCATAAGAGGTGCCATGGTTTAATGAAGCAACAACATGAACACTAGTATCAACAACTGGCTAAAGCCATTATAAACTAGCCTAAAAACTCCCAAAGTAAATGTGGTTTGATAGGTGGAAAACACCGAAGTAAAGTTCAGACAGAGAGTCATATCCATGGAAACTAAAAGATCACATGAAACCCTATAGATAATAACTATTTGACTTTATGAGAGTAATTATAAATAATTAAATTAAATTTATGATTTTATACCTATTTATATTATGAATTAAAAGAAAATTAAATGTTAATATTGGACTTAAATAGAAGTCAAAATAATATTTAGAAATGAAATTGATATTATTATTTAATCTAATAATATACATTCATGTTATTAATTAAATCATATGATTTAAGATTATTCAAATAAATAACATGATAATATTGCATGATATAATATATGCACAACAAGATTGGATATTTAAATACTTATTGTTATAAATAAGAATATTAGCATAACAATTTATATTAACATGTATATTCTTACTTTATTTCTAAACACATCCTTATAATTCAAACTAAACAAGAGAAATTGGTGAAATTAAATCATGTGGCTGAAAACTATGTGTTTTCTAATATTCTATTTATAGTCTTGTGATGTTTATTTTCTTGATAGTTTTTCTTCGTGATTTTGTTTAGTTGGCCAAGTTAGGATGTGCACTAGAGGCATTTTTGATATTTCATTTATGATTATTTGACTGGATGTCATGCTAAACTTTATAATTTGAATAGAGATTTATGTTTTATGAGCTTTATGCTATTGAGCATTTAGGAGAACTTGGGTTTCGAGAACCAATGTTATTTTTTGGGTTGCCTATTAAGGAAGCAAATTTGATCAATATCACTCTTGTGGTATGGGACACTATTATGGTTTGTGATTTTTGGGAAGGTAGTCTAGGTGCATGTATATGGGAGTGGCTTGCAATAGGGGCTGGGGCCCAAAGTGGCTACCAGGGTAACTCATTATAAGTTGTGTAACAAGTGATAATATAGTAATTAAAATATCTTTCCTAGCCCTTTTCCTTGAGATACATTAAAAAGATAAGTTAGAGATTTTTCCTCATCCATGCCTTGAGTGATTATATAGACTAAGGATGAGATGGAGATGATACCTTATGACTAGTTTCCTTGTCATCATGAGAGGGTATTTTGGTTTCACATAGAGTCACTAAGGAGTCATGGTCTTGAGAGACTGCTAGGGTAACCTTAGAGTTGTCTCATGTGATGACACTCCATAATATGTAGCCTAAGTGTCCTTCATGATTTTTTTAATATTTGCCTCTAGTGGTGTACTTGTTGGATATTAATTCTGATGGTGCATTTATTGTGAGTTGTTACTCATTGATTGGATGTCATTTATTGTTGATAATTGACTTTTATTAATGAATGATTAATTATTCATTAGTGGTGTTTTTATTGTTGGAGTTAGTGATTGGTAGTTTACTTTTATTAATGATAGTTTTTGTCTGTTGGTCATTATGCTTGTGACACTTGATATTGATTTTGAGGTGGTTTTATATTTTTGGTCTTTGTATTTGTATGTCAACTTGGTATGAGATGTTAGTATTGGAATGAGTGTCCTTTTGATTTTGATTATCTCTTCTTTGTGAGTAGTTTGTGTTACCCTTGAGGTAGT